>JAODLC010000040.1:19336093-19366703 GCA_026781145.1 Hippopotamyrus pictus | reverse complement strand
ATCTTTGGGATGTGGTGGAACGGGAGCTTCGTGCCCTGGATGTGCATCCCACAAATCTCCATCAACTGCAAGATGCTGTCCTATCAATATGGGCCAACATTTCTAAAGAATACTTTCAGCACCTTGTTGAATCAATGCCACGTAGAATTAAAGCAGTTCTGAAGGCCAAAGTGGGCCAAACACCGTATTAGTATGGTGTTCCTAATAATCCTTTAGGTGAGTGTATTAATATTTTACAGCCAAAAATCCATTATCTAGATTAATGAAGAAAAGATAGCAAATTCACGACCTGTAAAATTAGACGTTTAATGCTGTAATGGACACATTGAAATAGAGTGACACTGTAATGTGCGTATAGAATTACATATGTTTTGCAGCTGAATTGGCGTAAATTACTAACATGCAGTGTATTGGGCTATATAACAGGATATTCAACATAGTCGCCACAAGAGGTCGCAAAAACTTCTTTTTTCATGGATGTTTTGACGCAGTAAATCGAGCTGCTATTACCTGGGCGCGTAAAGATGACTATTTTATCAGTGACGGCGAGGGTAACGTCTTTATTTCAGATCTGGACGACCAGTTTAAATACAGGTAAAAATGTAATCATTTGTGTATTTTAACGGTCCGTAGTTCAGAAATATATTATGAATTTGAAAATATGATTAATAAGAATCTAATTTTTCAAAATCGTTTTTTAATGTTACGTGTTACGCGTACATCGTCACATACAGAAAACGAGTATATTTTTACCTCCACTCCAATTGAGACTTATATCTGTGTCCTTGTTGCTTTTAATTTGCTAAACATAAGATCAACTTCGAGAGAAAAGCGGTCCTCACAACTCCGTGCAGCATGCTTCGATTACAGAGTTATTCCACTTTGATTTTATTAAATATACTCTAATTCAATCCAAACTAGCGTTCGGTATAATCGAATAAATTAGATTACCGTGTAATAAAAAACACATTTGACTTTAAAGGAGACCCCATACGAATGCATGTAATTAGATGTATCAAAATACATCATTTGTTTAATTGTGAGTCCCAGCCAAGGACGTATGTAATTGCTTGAAAAGAATACTTCTCGTCTAAATTAAATTGAAAGTCTCAGATGTGAGACGGGGCACACTTGAAAAGAAGGCGGAGTCAGTGCCAAGGTCAAGTTGAAGGCGAAATTTTTACGTTTATGAAATGCAAACGGTGTTTACAAAAGGCGAGACTTTCTTTCGGGCGATTTCAACACATGTCTGGCCGCAGGAAAAAAAGTGAAAATAATGGCGATATTCCAGTCTTAACAAGAAGTAACACTTTCCCAATTCAATTTATCTGTGTATCTATTTGAAATAGTTTCATTAAGTGACACAGCGTTCCGTTATAAAATAGGCCTACTTTAATTTTCCACTTAACAATTAAACCTCTTAAGAACGTTTGATGTTTCTTATATTTGTTTAAATTATGATAGAATAGCAAGTGCTGCATTCACTATTCGGATTGACCTATAGGTTTGTCGGATGAAAATTAAGATATAGCTTGAACCTCAGACCGCTTTAACGAGCTCATAGTTACCCAACAACCGGGGGAAACGCACCCCGGAACGTTTGCATCAATCAGAATGCCGGGAGTCAGTATGAATCCCTAAGGAAGTTGCTTCCGAAGGAAATTGCTTCGGTGATATTCGTTTCTTTTATAATCAACGGGTGTTATCAGGTGGTCTCATCGTAATTCTGCATTTGGTAAAACACGTACCTATACCAAACTTATAAGGAGTAAACATTTTGTTTTTTGGTCAAGACATCTCCTGCTTTGTGTACCACAGTTTATCAGTTAAATTTGCGGCAGCTGACATGGAAGGTAAATTTAAGTTACATTTACGCCCAAAAAGTTACACCCCAGATAAAAGGGTTTAAGGTAAATTTCGTCGGTTCGTTGTCTAGTCGTATTTTGTGGAAGTCACTCTAAATCAAAGGTTCAAGCTTCTGTACAAGTAGAACTGAAATAAATGTGCGCTGTAGCGTCACTCATTGCACCTCATATCCCGACAGTGTAATCGGTGAGTTTTTGATTATGTCAATCAACACTTTTCCTTCTGCTGTGTAAAATGCCATGCAGATACATCAGGAATACAAAAAAGCCCCACAACTCTGCACGTTACTCGAGCGCACTACAATATTCGAATGTGCAGTACTGTAATCGTTTTAAAATCTCACTGTAACAAAAAAAGTAAATACAGATGGATTCTGATAGCGGTTCATTTTGTGTGTTATGTAAGTATGACATGTAAATTAAATCATTCGCAAGGACCACGAAAGAAAACATAGAAATTCAGCGAAGTTTAGGGTAAATGTTAATCTCACATAACCTTGCGGCTTAGTATATGGAACAGGAAGCTTTCACAAAGGACCAAGATAGGAATGGTTGGAAATAAATGCATCGCTGTCCACAATGGGGGAAACTACTTGCCTTAAACCGACAAAGTAATTTACAAGCCGTAATCATGTTTGGGTGTTCTTTATTTAGTCGTCTAAAACGCTGACATAAGATGTTAGAGAAGAGAGACGTTTCTTTTTATAAATGCTGACCTTTCCTTGTGTATTTGCCGTGGATTATTTTTAGAAGACAAAACGAAATGTCTTTTTGGTAACGGGTTGGTTTTTAAACAAGTGTGAGGTTTGATGCACGGTATTGTATAATAAGAAATTTATTTGATGTATAAATAAATCGTCCAAAGCAACCGATGTTATCCAGAGATGTCACTAAGAAAAAAATGACATATATGTGATCGCGTGTACGGGAATAAAAAAGAGCCTCGTTGTATTTATGGTCACGACAATAGGTCAAAAATACCAGCCAAATTATCCTTTAGGTTTTTTTATTTATCAGAAACTCTGATATTCACAATGACCGGATTTCTGTGAATCAGATCTCCGCATATTCCCCTACGTCTGTCTAGTGTATAATAAACATTGCTGACTCTGCTTTTCTTTTCAATCAGTTTGAGGCGAATTGTGTTTCGTTCAACTGGAAACGGTTGCGCTTAAATCTAAAACATTCAGAAGAATTCCTGGAATTCAATTGTGTAGCGCATTGGGGAACCGGCAACCTGTAGATGACTCGGCCAGGCGGGTCAGCTGGCCGGCGAGCTGTCACCCCGACCTTACCTCGCATGGACACATCAGTCCGCTCTTAATAACTCCAGGTATACGGAGCATCCGTAGAGTCCCATAGACCCACATTTATTGAGATGTTTTTATATCCGTCGAAATGATGACTGTATTAAATCAATTGCCGGAATTTAATATGTCAGTTGACTGAGGCGTTTTTGAATTCGAAACTAACATGTAGAAGAACAACGGAAAAAACGCTTGATACCCACCAATACAGCCTTACACACGCTTATCGTTTAAACATTTTAACATTACAAATACCCCTTTCGATAATAGTAATGGCGGCCCTTGCTGATTACTGTATCACTCAGTTTAAATGAACCGTGACTGAATTATTACCTTTCCGTTAATCCCTTAATCATCTAATTATTAGACGTGTCACTCAGTTAGATAACAGAAAATAGCAGCATTTTTTTGTCACTTGAAACCCCAAATTTTAAGTCCTAATCGAGAAATTACCATAACATACACAGCTTCGCGAAGAAGTACCAGTGAATACGAAGATGCTGAGAGGTGATAAAGGAGGCGAAAAGTCAGACCACCCTGTGTTCTATAAACGTGAGTTGTACTCCTGCCGTCTATAGCGCCCCGGTTATGCTGATGGAGATGGCAGCCTGAATGAGTTAGGAGAGGAGTGAATTGCACTACATCGTGAATTTCTTAAAGACAAAATATCAGATAAAAAGAAATAATGTAAAAATGTAGAATTGCCCCCATTTGTACTATAGGCCTAAATTTACAGCCGAAGGTCTCCGATATGTGACATGTAAGATGTTTATTTATTTGACACAGTATACAACTTATTACAAATATTACCTAATGCTACCAATAATTAATGAATATGAATGAATGAACGAATGAATGAACGAGCGAACGAACGAACGATTTTATAGCACGTAAAATGTGGGCTCTAATACACTAATTATGATCATTAAATCTATATTACCATCTTTACAGACTTTTTTCTGTTTGCCGGAACAGTTTCAGAACCCGGTTTCTCGAAACCTTCTTAACGCTACGTCGTTGGTAAGTTTTACCTTAAGTTGTCTCTTAACGTATTTTGCGAAATATTCTTAGTTAATTATATTTTTCGTAAGATATTTTTTCGTAAGGCTGTTCTGAGCCTTTCTTAGCTGTTTCTTATCGCTTGGTGTCGGCTCATACTGCTCATTTAAAATAAGACATCGTTACGGGTATAGTTCCACAATCAAACATCACTTAACTAAAAAATAACTGGTCCATATGATAAAATGATTTTGTCTGATAGGCTGCATGACTACAATCATCGTTAGGTTTCGTCCTTGCGCTCTGAATGCACAGCGAATTGACCTCAGTAACGCGCAGATTCATAATGAAAGATAAGGAACGCGCTGCTGATTGTGTATTTATTTATTAATTGGGAAGGAAGGGGAGTGGGATTCAGTCGATACTGGGGTGGACGCGTTCCCCCAATTTCCGACGCCCCTGGAATGCACACACCTCTCTAAATGTGCCAAAGTCACAGTGTAGCAAAACTTTAGTTCATGAGGTTGATGAGTCGACACTGCAGGTTCATTTACATATTTCTCTAATATATTTTCCCCAAAATAGCACCCGGGAATAATCCTTAGTAGTCAATATTGAAGCACATAGGACATTCTCTTATGCTTAGACAGTAACGTAACTTTTCTTTCGGCTATTGTGCCATTGCTCCCCCCGATTTCAATGACACATATTGGTGCACGCAGGTGTTTTATAAAACAAATAAAATAAATTGGTGATACTACAATCTGGGGAAGCGGGTTCGTGCAACCAATCGTCGTAAATCGTATTTACCATTAGATTATTCAAGTTGTTAATTTAATATTTTATTTTTAGGTTCTCCCCAGTTCTGATTAATGTAATATTTTGAAGCATTCCTGCAGTGTTATATTGATAAAGAACACCACTTTCTCTAATGCTGCAGTCGAGCAATTGCTGCACGGACGGAATAATCAATTCTCGAGCCATCTATGTTAACCAATCAGGTGTTCCTGCGACAATTAAAGTCAGACTTAAGAAGCTCTCCCTTGAGCAATCTCTGAGAGTTTGGTCGAGAAATATACGTAGAAAAACAAATACATTTCGTAAGATATATCTTTATAGTCTTCGTAAGACACTGAGTGTGACCCTTTATCGAGAAACCGGGTGCAGAACTTGTCATACCCTTTCAAAACATATTTAGCGTGTATATAAAATTTTAAAAACAAATATTTGAAAAAACAAATTGGATGCAAGGAAGGTGATACTTCAATACGCCACAGTTAAGATCAAAAGGGTTTAGTGATTCCTGACATAACTGTAATTAAATCAGTTACTTAAAATCAGGTGAATTGGTTTCCTGCAACCAAGACTGGGCTGGCGGTCTGGCGCACCTGGCGGGTGGGGATGTGGGTCAGCAAAATGTATCGCTCGGCAAAAGTTATCACTGCGGACCATCCAGGCTGGCAAATTTTACCGTGGGGCCTTGGTGGGTTCCAAAGCCCACAGACGAATTTTAATCACAGTCCTGCCATGTCCATAACCTATTCTTTATACTCGTAATTTGTAATTAAAACCGATATCAAAATAAAGAACATATCGGGTATAATACTAGAGGAATAGAGCGCGAGATTTTAATAAGGTAAGTCCGCGATTGAAACTGTATTTCTAACTTGGGCGTCGTTAGGCCCGATCACTCGGGGCTATAGCCGCGATGGCAAATATCTTTCTTCAAGAAACGTCAAGCCCCAGGTAAACTTGATTTAGTCCCGGATCTTTTCAACAGCTAGAAACTCCCCTGACTTCAGATATCATTGATGATCATTAAAAATATCCATTCGTTATGATAAACGTTTACATTGAATAACTAGTTAAAAATAAAAATGTTTATGGGGAAGCTATTTTGTCGTGCACAAGCACTATTAAAAACGGAGAATTATTCCGTCTATAGCTGAAAAGGTAACTGTTCATATGCAGTGAAATGCCCGTGTCACTGTCAATAATGTGTACTTAAAGTCGTTGGTCAAACTTAAAATAGTTGTCATGGGAATTTAGGTAATATACTCAATTGTCAATTCTACGCGATGGGATTCTTTTTATTTTACATGCCAGGCACTATAGGCTTATAATGTAGCCTATATGATTGCGAAATTAAATCATTAAACGATATCCATTACGACGTTCGTCACTGGCCGTTGTGTTTTCATTCCTCTCCTGCACCGCCTCACGGCGGCGTATGATCACCATCTGAGTCGGACAGAAAGCAACATATCAAAACCCAGACCAATGCAGGAAGCGCCCTCTTCAAAGAGCTCAGTCATTTCCTATTCGTGTGACACTGTTTTTACCAGCTTATTATTATTGTCTTAACTCTGCGTGACCCTCCGTCGCTTCGGTTGCTTTCTAATTGCATAAAAAGGGTCCCGTCTTTCTGGTCAGGAAATGTAATACTGATGCTTTGCAAAAACACAACTAAAGTACACTTTATGGTGAAAAGACGCTAAGTACATCCAAAAATATGCATGCTTTATTTGACAATTTTTTTATAAATCATTTCAATGGTCATTCTAGCACGCATTCTAAAATATCTTTCTTAATCATTTTAGGTGTGAGGTACAGACTTATACTCTATAAAACACGAGTAATATGTGATTTATATTACCCCCACGGGTAATTTAGGTAAACACATAGCTTCCGAAAAAGAGGAGGGGTCCAATTCGCACAGCTGATATTCGCGGGCACGGTTAAGTTTCCCCGTCCATCTGATGCTGACAATATACCACTATTGTATTTGAATATATGTTTTTCGTAGACGCAGCGCTCAGGAATTCCTGATTCGGCCCTGTCTTATCTCTGAAGGTTTCCTGCATGCAGGTCCATTGTTCGAGACCGGCTTGCTGTGCCGAAAAGTGCACACCTGCTTTACTCTGACAGAGAACAAAGGATCGTGGGCCGTTCTTCAGTCACTCCGTGCTCTCTCTCTCTCTCTATCTCTCTCTCTCTCTCTCTCTCTCTCTCTCCCCCTCGCTTTTATGTGAGAGAAGAGAACCAACTGTAAGGAAATTACAACGGCCCAGGACACTAATGTCTGACAAAATGTTAGCTCAATGAACAGCTCAATGAATATATTTTGCTATTTTATTTGATCATAAAATTGATTTGTTGATTTTTAATGTTATATATGATTGTTTTGTTATTATTATTATTATTATTATTATTATTATTATTATTATTATTAGTATTATAGTTGATTCATTATTATAATTGTTGTTATTATTGTTATTATTATTATAAGCGACAGTTGTTATTGTTGTTGCTATACAAGCATTACGTCGTTTTGAAATTCATATACATGGTATATCTCAATATAAACAAAGAATAGTCCGCAAATGCTCACTGATAAGCATCGAATTCCTTATTAAACCCAGTAAAACCTTAGCGGCCACCGTAATTAGTCGATATGTTACATTATGAATTATGCCGTTATTTTACCGAATCCCTGATTCAGCCAGTGATTTCTTTTTTGTTTTGACTTCTCAGTCTGTTTTATTTCTGTCGTTACTACATTATAACAAGTACTAGGATTTAAACATTTGTAGCAACTGCATGTGATATATGATTAACTGAAATATATGCTACTAAAACTGACTAACAATACAGCAGTTGTTGAACATTTCATTTTTAATATGCCAATTTAACGTCTGACGTCATTTATTTTATTCTATTCTCACATTTAAGATTCATGTTTACATTTACACTATTTGTTCTGGATGTTTGCAATCGGCACATATGTATGAAAATAATGGAAATTTACTACCATTTCTGTGTCCTTATCGCCTGAATGGTTAAGAAACAATTGTATCAACATGCCCTAAAAAAGACAATAACACTGAACACTAATACCGCTAACGTTTAATCATCAACGAGGAAGTTAATTTTAAAACAATGAAAATCTCATGCGCTGCAGCCGTTCCGCGGCAAACGAGGCTCACGGCGCTTCATCCATTTAAATCCCAAAGAACACAAACATTTTAAACTTGATCCCACTTCTTACTAAATTATTGCTATAAAAAACAGTAGGGAAAGAAGTATTAAAAGGCTGGCAAATTAGCAAGAGGTTAATATATTTCATCCGTAAAAATTGTAGGTAAATATGGAATTGTCTCCTTGTTTTTCAGTGTTATAATACACTCCAGTATCAACAATATTACAGATACAGATCACGCAGAATTTAAAAAGAAATAACCAATGCGGTAAATGCAATATGTAATACAGTTAGCGATGTGTACATTCACATGATGCGTTAGTATATGATGTTTAATATACACCTTAGCTTTATGCGGATGTTTGTATAATAATAATTATTGTTCATTATACAAACCTTGTGCTGCTAGTAGAGTATATATAACCGCGCGCGCGCGCACACACACACACACACACACACACACACACACACACATATATATGTTGGCCGTAATTTCAGCATTCCCCCTCCATTCCCCAAATTTGCTACGTGCAAGGAGAAAAGAGTGCGCATTCATTGAGACTGCAATATTCGCTTTCATGAACTGACGTTTGACTGTTTGACATCTGTTTACCGTCTTAGAAATATCACGATCATGTAAGAAAGCACACAAAGCAAAACCAGCGGTCTCTGGTTTATAATTCATATTTTACACTAAGGCCCCCATTTTACGAAAGATGACTGTGCTCACATCAAATCATTTAAATATACATATGAACGATAACGTATTCAAAACTGAGGATAATATAACGTAATCATAATACCGCATTCGTGTAATTGTTATAAAAAGTACAATAAATAATGTGTCAGCATAAATAGATCTGTTATTATTTTCGACATTGTTGCTGACACAGTGATAGTGTCTACTATTTTTTACTTCGAATATTATTATAATAAAAGAGTTTAAACCTTTCACACATTCGGAGCTACACAAATAATTAAAGTGACAGTCATCAGCGAACCTAGGTGTTAATTTCTAATAATAAATGTTTTTTAAAAACATTTGTATTAAGAAGTAATGTTTATATCATGATCTTAACAATTCTTCGTTGTACATATCTTATTAGCAACATGTCTGCTACTAACTGGCACATAATTACCTTTAGTTCTGTAGTCTGTTTGAATACTTCTTATCTATGACGATATTGTCAGTCTTTCCTACTTTCCAATGAAAAACCGGCATAGTCTTATAAACTCGTCATTAAACTACCCCAATCAATAAAACACGACCTCCTGTATTTGTAGCACATATCAATTATTTGATAAAGAGTTCATTTGTTTGCTTTATTCCAAAATGTTTCATGGCAAACGGTTCCGCCGACATATATTCAGGCCGAATACTGAAACAGTTAAATTGCTTCGTCCTGTAATTTACGTCACCGTTCCCCGTGAATGTCAGTAAAGAATGATTGAGGTGAGGGAGTAACGTGTAAGATACGTTTTTTTTGCCATAGGTAAGGAAGACAACTCAATAACGTGAGTATTCTGGAAAACAAAATAACACGAGAAAGGGTCAGAAACCCATAGTCATTGGTAATGGTGGATTTTAACCATCTCCACCCCCTTCCCACCAACAGATTATAATATACTGTCAATAACATCTACTTCAAACAGTGCCAGGATTGTAGAAATCTAACCCTTCTTGTTTTGGTTTGGTTTTACCGCGCATTCCATCATAAATCATTTTGGTTTAATCTAATAAAAATACAAATAATGCTTGTCGCTTGTGTGAATTATTTTAGAATTACTAGAATTGTTACAATACTTATTTTCGTTATTAATGCTATTATTATCATCGTCATTATCACAGTATCATTGTTTTATGTGACAGAGGGCTGTCACAAATGTGACTGCAGGGTATTTCACGTAAAACAGGGACAATGGCTACAATTTGGCGGTTGTTAGTACGACTCTCTATTCTCTTTCAAAATGTTCTTTTTCAAGTACATGGAGCCTGCGGGGACAAGGCTAAAGATCAAGTTCCCGCTACGAGTTTGTTCTACTCCCATGCAATGGTTTCTGACGAAAATATGCAGCTTGCTGATTCGTATAACATTTATCGGTAAGCGCTATAGTTAAAGTATCCTTTTGTATATTAACAGGAGCATTGAATCAAGTTAATGGCTATTGTCATAATTTTTACATTTCACTGACGTCTCCAGAGATTGCTGTATTATATTGTCCTTATATCATCCCGTTATTTGTTACAAAAAAAGACCCCTCTGTATGACAGTATGATGAATACGAATGAGTTTTGACTGCCTATGCTTACGTGCACATAGCGCAACACGCGATAACGAAGTCTTTAAACCTGATGAAAAATAGTAGTGATCATTACTGAACGATTAGCCCAATTAAATATGAATAATAATAATAACAATAATAAGGTCCTGATATAATAGCATCGCATATTATGAAATTTCAATTTTGCTGTACACTTTCTTAATTCAAATATCACAAACGAAATGCGACAGGCCTACAAAATAATCATATTTCCTAACACTTTCAACCTAGCGTCCAGTTAAAATTAATTTGCAGCTTTGCATTTATGATTTATTATTTGTGGAACGCGGTGCAAATTAGTTGTAGTCTAATCGGTATGTATAATTCCATAATTCACTTGAGATGAATATATGCATGCAAGAAGACCTAAACAGGAGTAAACAAAAATTTTACGGCTGACTTAAATTATAGGAGTCGTAAACGTTTCCGGCTTAGTGCTTCTTACTCTCGCTGTCCAAAAAACGTCACTTTTCCGTATTTGTGCAAAATATTAAATAACTGAAACAGCTTAATATAACTGCCTTCAGATCTATAGCAGCAACGTGAATGCACATTACAGAAGCTATTTCGACGACATGAGAATAAAATTTAGCGTAATTTTACATTTTAAAAAGTTTACTATTTTTTTAAGTTTGTGTGATAGTAATTGCATTAAAATAATATGAAACTCTATACAATAATAATATACTTTAAATAGGGTTTTTTGAAGTTAGCTTTGGTTTACTGTAAATTGAAATAAATCGACCGGGAAAAAAAATCGAAAGCACCACTGAATTGCAAAACCAATAATTACTACAAAGTAATACTTTGAAAGGAATAAGTTTATTAAGAAATTAACAGTACTAAAAAGGCAAAAGTGCTAGTTTAACATGGTCCCAAAATGAATGAGACAAAATAATAAGAGTTTACAAAATAAAAAGGTTAAAACTGGCACTGGATGATGTTACTGAAAACTAACGACTTCTAACAGAGGTCACAACACCTACAAATAAACGACCCCCGAATGAACAGTACATCTTTGGTCTAACAAAGTACACATCGTTTGTTTGACTCCTCGGTTCTGCTAAAAGCCCATCTCATATTCATGTCTGCTGCAGCCTAAGGTTCAGTCACGCCAAATTACAACACTAATAAGACAAACTTGATATCAAGACTAAGATCTGACAATATGACCTGGCATCTTAGAATATGTCCGTCCAATCAGATTTGTTAGTTCCCTTGCATAGGAGTACTTACTGAAATACTACTTGCTTACAGGTGACGGTTTTAGATTACTTCAGAAAGGGCCAGACTTATCTATGCCAGTAGGTAATTAGATCTGTGCAAATCTGTTTCTGCACAGAGTGAACACATACAGAACGTGCATCCGAAGTTTACACATGTACGATGTACTTAAATAGCAATTTATAATCTTGATTCCCTCGCTAAGGGAAGTGGTCGAATTGCACAAGAGTACCATACAAACACACGGTCCTCTGTCCCAGCGAAACATGGAGGCGCATGATGACCTTAAAATGTCCCCCTTACGCTCCTCTTTTTCCAGTTCCTCAGAGTTCTCTATGAACTGCAATGTTTCGGGCGTTACTCCTTTTTTAAAACTCTAGAACGATAACATGGTGGCTTTAGCGGACATACACGAATCCATAAAAGAAACTCTGTCTTCAAAATACACTCTCGAAGTCCGCCTTTCCCCGTTCGAAAGTCCCGTGTGCTCGAACAGCTTCCCTCAGACAATTTTAAATGTCAATCCGTGTATGTAGTGCGGAGTGTTTGCTGTCGTGATCCCAGTATGAACAGTGCATCATTGACAGCTCGGCGGGTTGACGGGAGCAGGCAAACTGAAGGCCCGCTCCGTTGCTAGAAGACACCGGAGGAGGAGCCGCCGTGGCCGGGCTTAGTTGTTGAGGATGGTGGGCGTGCGGATGGTGGTGATGGCTCATACCGTTGTAGGAGTTTACCATGCTGGGAAGGGCCATGGTCTGCACCCGGGAGTATGGATTGTATGATGTGGGAGCTGACAATCCTTTTACATTGACGGGACTCACGTTGCCACTTGCCATCTGACAAGATGTGTAGGGCATTGGTGCCGGGGGCTGGCCAAGCGACCAGGAGTTATTCATGAAGCTGGACTGCAGATACTTCGGTGGTGAAAGGTAACCGTATCCGTCCCCGCCGAAGAGCGATTTCCCCGGCTGGAAGTGGGTTGGCGGGGGTCTGAAAGGCCGCTTCATCCTCCGCCTTCTCCTGTAGTTCCCTTTCTCAAACATGTCCTCGCACGCTGGATCCAGTGTCCAGTAATTTCCCTTCCGTTCGCCCCCGCCTTCCCGCGGCACCTTGATGAAGCACTCGTTGAGGCTCAGATTGTGGCGGATGCTGTTCTGCCAGCCTTTCTTGTTTTTCTCGTAAAAAGGGAACTTAGAAATTATGTACTGATATATGCCGGACAGCGTGAGCCTTTTCTCCGAGCTCTCGCGGATGGCCATGGCAATAAGCGCAACATAGGAGTAAGGGGGTTTCTGAGACGGGTCTGTCTTCTCCGAATTCTTCTCCTGGATCGACTCGTCTTTGGGTCGATCCTTCTCCTTGGCTGTATTGGTATCGTGGACCATTAGAGCCATTGCGTCATCTTCGGGGTTTTGGTAAGTGGCCATCATTACGCACAAATAAAAACAATACGAAAGAAAAAATAAGAGGTGATAATGATCGATTGAAAAAAAAAAAAAAAATCAACAATAAAAGCAATATGTCCTTTCGCACTTCGTCTTGAATGTCTTCTTGGATATTTCTATTACAGCTCCTTATGGCTCATTCACGACGTCTGCGGTATTTAGCACCAAAACCTTTATGCCATAAAGCAATGAGTTCGTTTTCTTTCCGAAGAGTTTGTTTCTGTTACAACCACAGCCCAGGTTGTGGTTATGTCCCTCTGCAAGTCCTGCCTTTTCTCCCTTTCGGGAGCCGAATGCCCCTCCACCGCGCTTTCTCATGTATCCACTGATGATGTATTGCTTTCTGATTTGCATGGCGCAGCTTGTTCCGCTTCCGTCATTTTTTCTCTTTACTCCGGGGCAGACAGTCTACCCCGCACTTCAGATGATCGAAATTAGCAAGATTATTACCGTTATTATGCATGAGCCGTGAAATAACATACGAGGCTTTTTGGGGGAGGAGGCTAATGTCAGATAAAATTATTTATTTTTGATTAGAAACCAGACAAGGATACTGTTTATAGTGAGAGCAAGTAAATGATAACGTCGTAGGCTGTTCCATTTGCTGAAATTACACGCCTAACTTTAGGAAAAAAATGTTTGAAAATTTATATCTGTATGACTTCGTTTCCCGTCAAGACAAGATAATTGATAAGCCCTGTTGTAACTTATTAATTAAAATCATAATTAATTGCGTGACATTTTATCTGCTGTTAACTGAAGTAGATGTATTATTTTTTAAACACAAGTCTTTAAAGAGTCGGCTTCCGCATTGTGTTATTGTCACACAATGATTGCACTTAAACTTTTAAAAACCAATTTTAAGTATTTAAGTAAATTTAAGTATTGTTTCTTTTATAGACCTTTCTCTGAACCTCCTTTGCAATTTATTAACAGTTCATGCTTCGCGTTATGGGGGAGGTGGATAGAAAGACTATACATTTCAATGACCACCCATGCGGGTCTGGACAGCTCTTCTGTAGAAACAGTTTTGCGTACCGTGAGCCAGCGCAGGTGTAGCACCATTGTCCCGTTTGTCATCGCTTCCCCAAAGGCTCGCAGTCCTGGCCTCCGTTAACCAGCGCTTAGCAGCCGCCCAGAAGCGGGATTCCGAAAAGGCTTATTCTCAGATCACCCAGCCCGACGAAGGAGAAACAAGCTGCGCGTGTCCCCTAAACGCAAAGCCTGTCGCTCATAACGCAGACGAGCGATATACGGCACCTTCGCTCGGAGACTCCACGACTTAATAAATTAGGATCGCTTCTATATGCGTGGTACGTTGTACTTTCTATTTTGAGTTAGTTATAATTACATAAACGTATAAAACATCGCAAGGGAAAACTAAATATCGATACAAATTCTAGAAATGTAGCATGCATTTATAACTGTTAGCAATTTTTAACTTGCGAAAAATCAAAGTGAAATATTGTAGCCAGCCTACACATTTCCAAGACCGCATTAATAGTGAAACTCTTCATTTTCGTTAAGAATATTTTTACAAATTATATTTTTAAATCCATTCCGATATTCGTTTTGACATCTATAACATTAAAAATTAATAACTTTATGCAACAGTTTTTTTTTTCTCTGCTCCGTGCGTTGGGTACGTATTGAAGAAGTTGAAGTTTACAAGTGAATGGCAGACATAACAAAAGCTTTGTCAAGTTTGACTGATATTGCTGCTTTCTTTAACGGCACCTCGTGTTTGTAATACATGTTTAGTCTTCCCCTGTGTCCTTTTGAGAGTTTTCGGCTCTCTTGCGTTGGGGATCGAAGACACAATGCCGCAGAAGACAAACAGAGTACAATCTGTCACCAGTTTGTATGAACAGTGAAACCACCATCAGTTGTTGCCCATCGATCAATCGCAGTACACGATATATATATTAAGGATACATACACTGATTTCTTTTTTTGCGGTTTAACTGATTTTTAATTGGACCTTCTGATATAATTGCAGGGCTGCGCCAACATTAACTTAATAAATAATACATTTGTACACTGTTGTAGTCATATTAGTCAACAACAACAACAACAACAATAATAATAATAATAATAATACAAATGATACATTTATTATTTGCACTATAGCTGCATGGTTTATTTAAGGGCGTGTTTACAGTCCGTGCTTAGAACACCGCAATTATCACGCACATTTTTCCACTCCACGTAATTTTGTCGTTTAACTGTATACATGCAAGAGAATCGATTTCAATATGATGACATTTGTATTTTCAAACCAAAATGATAACCTCTTTATCCAATACACAATTTCTATAACGCCTAATTATCCCAGCGGATTTCCTTGCAAAAACGTAACAAAATATTATTTTTTTCTGAACCACTTCAACTACTGTTTCATAGTATTTGTTCGTTTCCTTCTGATCATTGATGATTTCCATTTACTTTAAAGCCCACTGGCTAATAAGAGAATGCATGAAACGGGAGGTGACTTCGCTCACCTGGCCGCGGCATCTGGGCCAGATTGACTTCGTAACGTCACGACAAGCAGTAAATAAACACGTTAAGCATGTCAAAGCGAGCGGGACGCGAGCGTGAAACCCGAACTCATCTTGCATTAGTGCCTTCAAGGAATGTTAATTGCTTGTCGTTTGCTTTCTTTGCGACGAAAACAAACGCCTTTTAAATGGGATATAAACGGATAAAGACCCTGCAAAGCTCCAAAATGAAAAGCTTGCAAGGAGAATTTAAATGCATATAAGAATATTAAATTGTTGGCGTTTATCTGTAATTGCTTTCTTAAAAACTGCGCCCCTAAATTCTAAATTAATTTAATACCTGGAAAAATGCATTTCTACAAGCAAGAATACATTACAGATAGCTATATGTCAGTTTTACCAATATACTTATTATTGCAACAATTATGACATACACAACATACATAAACACCTGACAATGTAAATGCTTGTCTCAATTATAACATGCTATTTTTAAATACTAGTTTAATTTGGCAAGGAATATGCTGAATATTATACAGGTCTCGCATCACTAGCCAATACTCGCGTATAAACAATTTGTCAGAAGAGAAGCAACCGACTGTAAAAAAATGTCATGACATTGTGTGTTTACCGGAACAGACTCTGGGCTGAACGAAAACAACAAAACAGCACAAAAATCAGTGGATCCTTTTTAACTCTCTCCATTCACACGCAATAAAACAAACTATAATTTTATGTAGGTCTATTTGCGCAACTAAACCAGTCAAAATGAAAGACATAAAGTTTCATTAATTTGGATAAAATATTACAGTTTTAGTAGAATTACATATTATTAGATTGCGGATTATTCAAACCGCATTTATACTGTTATACTTACATTTAGAACCGCTCAGTTCTGTTCATTGTTAAATTTCACTCAAGGTTTGCCATAATTTACAATAAAAATCTAAGTGATCAATGGGCCGTAACTGTAAAAAAAAAATGTAATTTAGAGCATTTCATTTAGGTGACAGGAGAACACGACAGACAAAAACTTTATATGGATTCATTGTTAATTTTTATTCCACGATTCACAGCTCGTGCGCGCATATTCACTACAGCCGCAAAATGACGCCGCAAAACCGCAATACACATCCACTTCCCGCAAGAGTTTATTTTAGATTTTGACAAAAAAAAAGATAGTACTAAAAGACAATTTCTTACATTACAAATTGCTCATATTAGACAGAAGATGTGATGAAATATGGAAGGTTTTGAGATACTGAATAAACGTTCTGATGAAAGATATTTCAAATAAAGGCCTATATGAAAAACATTCATTTTTAACGTGTGCTGCTGATTAAAAGTTAAGCCTTAAGTATTCAGAAAATGAATAATGTATAGGCTAACAGTAAAATCGGCCTAGTAAGCAAGAATATATATGTGGTTTTGCACATAAAATATTAGTGACTACCAAGACTACATTTGATATTCATTACCCTCAATTCGACTATATGGTATGGTGTATAATAATTCATGCGATTCAAATGTCACTATTTCAGTAAGTGTGAAAGTCCAAATAATATCACAGATAACGATGCAGCACACGGGCAGTGACATTTCTTGGTATTAACGACTAAATGATATAAATGATGATAATAACAGCAGTCATTAGACGAAGTGTATGTGTGTGTGTGTATGTGTGTGCGCGCGCGCGCCCGTGGCATAATGTAGCCCGCATGTAAATAATAAAGCGAACATGGCTCTCTAACTGGACCTCAGCTCTAATGGATTTTGAAAGATTTAAATTCCTGTCTTTACAGACTTCCTGGCCTCAGTTTGAAACGAGGATGTTTATCGTTTGGAGTACGGCAGGAATGCGGAGGAATAAACCCGTCAGGTCAGGGCAAGGAACTGTGAAACTGGCGAGTGGCAAAGCGGCACTAGGCATACTTTAGCAATCGAGGTAATGCTTCACTAAGTGACGGCTGAATGATAAAAAAAAAATATTTGAAAAAAATTAACAAACAGCATCAATAATAATAATACCTTAATCACTGTCACATTGATTTAGTGTATTATTTCATAAATGTGTTTCATATCCTGTAGGCCTATATATCGATCAAGAAACATTAGTTATAAGTAGGCCCAATAAATGCGTTATACTTATATGCGTTAAACTTATGATTTCTCCAGAAATGTGTGGACCTTTGTACATTCATACAAATTTCATTCACTGGCGACCCCAAATCGGAAAAGTCGTAGCCTTAGTTCAAGGATTAATTGAAATTCTCAGAAGATTATACACAGTCTGAATTTTATAAATAAAATGCTAAATACTGTGCAGTGTAATGATGACGTATAAGCGGCCAGCGAGCACAAAGCAGTATTTACATTGTTTAACATTTTAATATTTCTAATTAGATTCAGAAGGTCTAGATCGTGATTATAATAAATCGCTAATCAAAAATGGAGTATTTCGAGGTGGGGGCGCCAGGACCCTGGGGGGTGTCGTGGTTAAGTGAATCGGAGACGAAAGTGGCGTATCGCTGTTACGCTATATCACAAATAAGCGGCAATCGAAAGGCACACAACTGCTCTGACAAGGAGGAACGTTGCTTCAAACCCCGAACTGCTAAAAGTCACGAAATACAATGAGTTTAAGGCGAAAAATGTAAGGATAAGTGTTTAGAAAAAAAATACACACAGGTACAGATTTAGAGGCGGAGACGGTGCTTTCCCGATACTCGGGTTTAAGGCGACTGCTGTATGAGCAGCTTGAAAAACGCAGAGCCAGTTTCTCCTTGATCTCATTGAATTTTCAGGTTCATCTGCATGTCAGCAGTGCGGTATGGATGTGGCACAGAACGATCTGTCAAAATACAGCCCCCGCTGAATGGCCCTTTATGTCCAAAGCGAGGTTACAGAGAGGATGTACCCTCAGCCCTCATGCCGCCGCTCCACAAATGCTCTCGTTCCACCAGAAAAGAAGAGAGAAAGACTGTGAAAATAAACCAGGCTAACCCCTAACCCACACAGATAAGGCCCTGCGAACATCAGTAGGCTCCTCGCTGAAGCCCCCCCCCCCAAACTTTTCTGCCACCCCATCGCAGGAAGTGCCCCAGCGCACCTGACCTTCCCTCACTGCGCACCCCCTCAGTCCCTCCTCGGAGTTGAACATTGTCTAAAATTAAAAACGCCGGGTAGGGGTGGGGGAGGTGTTCCTTCTGTATGGCACCCCCCTCCGGAAAGCCTGAGCGCGCACTTTCATCCCGTCCAAAACTAGCTTATCGCGCAGAGGAAACCTATGGGAAGCTGTAGCCGTTCCATGTACTGCTCCCTGTCACATAATTAAAATACATCACAGCAACCCACGAGGGTCCTGGACAGGGCGGTCGGCATAACGAGATAACAATGGCTCGTTAGGGAGCAGCGCTGGCCTTCATAGGCCGAGTTCACCAGCTTTGCCTCCGTTTCTCGGCGCGAAACAATACATGATCTAGCTGTTTGGTGCGGAAAATAAGAAAGAAAAAATGTTCCCGGTAACCTCTGCTGGATGGTGAATTATGGGAGCGTCCTGCCAAAAAGGACTTGCTGTGGTTTGATTCTCGGCCAAGTCTTAAATGCTTCACAGCAACTGTATGGGAAGAAGCAGTGTCGCGCCATACTTCAGTGGAGATCCCAGCTCTGCTTAGACAAGACACATGTCATGAAGAAATATTTAATAACTCTAAACGCTCCCTAGAACACTTGTAGAAATGCTTCCCGGCTTTTTCTCTGCCCTCAGCGTTCGGAAAAGGATTACATTTCCAGCGAAATCAAAACAAGTCAATTTGTTAAAAGTTATTACTCAGCCTGCCTACTTACCCGCCCAAACAAACATCTTTGTCAAAAGACAGTCTGCCAACGGATCAAAGACGGGCTCTGACAGTGATTTTGTGCAACACTTAAATGTACATAAACACTTGCACACGCGCAACCCCTTTGTTTGTACCTGTTTACTATGAACCCGTAGTGGGGTGGGTTTCTATAGCGCTTCATGCTAGCACAGAGTAAAACGCTTCATTTGCAGGTCTTTGTGTTGCGTGCAAAACTGGTCATTCTGCATTTTTTAAGAAAAGAAAAAAAAAAACATTGCGGTAGTAAAACATCGCTTGTTTTTCCAGACTATCCCTATACTTTAAAAATCACGTCATACAATTTCTAATTGTAATTGATGGCAAATTGGAATTCCATTACGCCTTGTAGGATTTCAGTAAGCCATCCTCTGTTAAAAGAAAAAAAACAACAACCTCAATCCACATGAGAAACATTACAGCCCAACGGAGCTAAGCGGCGGAGAATGTAAACAGAGTCACTTAGCGAAGACTTTCATCCGGCGACTCTCGGTGATATAAGCTCTGCGCTGGAGCCATTTACACAGCTGAAGATCCCACCGCACGCGGACAGGCACCTCGCGGGGCGGTATAACACGCCACGCGGCTTACCCTACTTCCCGCTGAATGGTCTAACGAGAGGTGCGCGCCCTACGTTAAGTATCCAAGCTATCTGTGTTTGACTAATTAAAATGCCACCAGGTATATATAGGGAATGAGTACTTGGTATGAACACCTCACTCGTCAGGACTGTGGGCTCTGGGGAACTCGCAGTTCATAATTTGCCATTAGTGGCATGCCCCCCAGGGAGTGAAATTCCAGGGTCAAGGTCGCACGGTGTGGCAACCAGAGGCGTGACCACAACGGTCCGAGGGAGTGGGGTTGAACCACACTAACCTGGGGCTGGAAGGATGCAGGCAGCGTGCTCGTATTACTGGGAAATGAATGACAGACCCTTACCATTTAACCAGGGACCTGAAAAGAACAACTTTATAGTCAGCGAGAGAGCAAGCTGGATGGAGAGAGTACAGGGACAAGGGTATAGAGAAAGTGCAGGAGAGAAGGAGGAGTGGAGAGGAAGGATGAGTTGGGGGACAGGGTTACCGAGGAAGTGGGGGAGAGGAGAGGAGGGGAGAGCTGGGGGACAGCGGTACAGAGAAAGTGAGGGAGAGAAGCAGGAGAGGAGGGAAGGGGGTACATAGAAAGTATGGGATAGAAGGAGGAGAAGAGAGGAGAGGAAAGTTTGGGGGCGGGGTACAGAAAAAGCAGGGGGAAGGGGGGCAGGGGTATAGCAAAAGCAAGGGAGAGAATGAGGCAGGGAGGGGGGAATTGGGGTACAGCGAAAGCGCAGGAGAAGAAGGAGAGAAAGGGAGAGGAAGGAAGAATTGGGGACGGGGCCCAGAGAAAGTAAGGGAGAGAAAGAGGAGAGGAGGGGAGAGCTCAGCAAAGTATCCCTATATGCTCTCTGAATCTCACATCTCCATCTCCCCTGGAAGCTCACATCTTCATCTCCCCTGGAAGCTCACATTTCCATCTCCCCTAGAAGCTCACATGTTCGTCTCCCTTGGAAGCTCACATCTCCGTCTCCCCTGAAAGCTCACATCTCCATCTCCCTTGGAAGCTCACATCTCCATCTTCCCTGGAAGCTCACATCATCATCTCCCTTGGAAGCTCACATCTCCGTCTCCCTTGGAAACTCACATCTCCGTCTCCCCTGGAAGCTCACATTCGGTACCCCATGACTGGCTGATTATGGAGTGCTTTTGTGAAGGTTGTTCAGCGATGCTGTGCTTCAGGGTGAGAACCAGCTTGTCCCAGAACCTCAAATTATCACAGGTTTCATCCACTGGATTTTGCCGTAACAGGATACATGGCGGGTGTTAATGATACAGATAATATTACCTGTAACCTCAATATATTCTCACCTGTAATTTCCCAAGAAGCAGATGATGTACTGAAATTTAGAGAAGGGTCTGTCTCCGGGTTGTGAGCAAAGCGTAGAACGTGGAGGGGTGTGACTTGTAACAGGAGACATGTCTGGTACTTCTGAATCACATGGTGATAAAACATCACACATCTCTTCCAAGCCTTAACCTTCAGTAAACATGGTGATAACTATGCTCAGCTCACCCATAAAGATTGGTTATTTATGTAGCTTGTTATTTAGCCTATTATCTAACCTAAATAATTTATTCCTGTTCAGTTTGATTTCATTGGATAAAATCTACTGGCTAAAGCCTAGTATATTTATCAATATGTTTGTCCTCAGTTCATTTATTTATTGAGTGTTCAGTCGGTGTTAAACTTCGCTATGTCATATCATGTAGACTTATCAAATCACCATAGCAGGTGTGGATCGGTTGACCTATAGTGTGCCATCGAGTTAACTTGTCTTGTGGTAGGTCTAACTCGTTCTGGGTTTATCTTGCAGTCTTGTGGGCTGCAGATGGGTATTATTGGACATTTGAGCAAACATTTATAAATGTTCAGAAGATGTTTTCCATGAAAATAACATAATCTTTATTGAAATAAAACTTGAATTTGCTTATGGATGAAATGGACGGTGCCTCCACTGGTGTGGAGGTCCAAAGACATGCACATAGACTGACTGGCATATCTAGGGTGCCTAACTGAGGGCAAGTGTCCCCTGTGATAGACTGGCATCCCATCCAGGGTGTATCAGGCCTGTGCCCTGTGACGGACTGGCATCCCATCCAGGGTGTATCCTGCCTAGTGCTCTGTGAAACCGGGGATAGGTTCCCCCCCCCACATAAATAGTTGGATAGCAGGATGGATAGATGAACTGGTCAGTCAATAACCAGCCATTATAGGTTTAAATAGGTGAATCTGAACGATCACTCTTCATCAGCTACAGAGGAGATCTGGGATCGTATCAGTGATCAGTATGACTTTCTGATAGGTCTATGCTCATTTCCATGGATAAAAAGACTGCAGCGTGACCTTCCGCTGATCTTAGAGCAGTAATGCTGCGGGGTGGCTCTTCCTGTTCGGGTCACACTGCTGCATACACACACACACACACACACACACACACACACACACACCACTGGGTGACTGAAGGGGCTCCCAGCACGCCATCCTGCCATCGCACAATGGAGCAGACTGCATACGGGTGCCTGTGAATCGAAAATCGAAGACAGAGGAGATGTTATCAGACCGGGGACTGAAAAGATAGTCGTGCAGGCAGCGTCGACGTGCGGCCCCCGCCTGCACAGCTGTTCTTCTGTTACCCCGCCCCCCCCACTCCTCCCGCACACCCCACCCATAGCCCCACATTGATCTGCTTGTTTTCTTTCGTTTATAATTTACAGCTCGGACATGCGAGTGACACTTAGCTCATTAGAGCCTTTTATGCACCTCAAACACCTGTGACTCGGTAGCGTTAGCACTACGTGCTAATGGCTGCGCTCCTCCTGCTCCTGACGCTTGCCAGAGCATGTACTTGAGAGGCACCTGTAGCACCTGAAGCACAGCCTTGTCTACTATTGGGGGGTTTTGGTGAGAAGAAGAGTACTGATTGGGTGGTTAGAGTTAGAGGGGAGAGCTTATTGGGGGGTTAGAGTTGGAGGGGGAAAGCTGAGCTGATTGGGGGTCCAGCTTCAATATGCCACAGATGACCATGTGCAGTGCCATGCTGCCGGAAGGGGGTGAGGAGACCCCACACACAGCCACGCGCAGGACGGGCTGGGGCTGGGGCTGGGGCTGGGGCTGGATGAGGTGCTGACAGATCCACCCATGAGAGTTACACGCTGCTGCCCCCAGAGGGACAGGGAAACAGGTATGGCCACAGCGACCCCCCACCCAGGAGCCCCAGGAAAATGGCCAGCAGAGAGACTACCCCAGGCATAGACCCAGCCATGAGGTGGGGAGACCCCAGGCGGCTATTCTGTCCCCAACCTGCAGGGGCATCGTCTTCCTGGCTCCCCCCTCCCACCGACGACAAAGATTTTAGAGAGTTCCTGGGCTCAGTGGTGGACTGGACGCAGATCCGGAGAGCGGCCGGGGATGGAGATGGGTTTCGGGTTACGGCCCAGACAGACAGCTGCTGCAAACGGGTCCGGACCCAATTATCATCACCTAATTAGTGTTATACAAGGGACCAGGCTTCCTGTCAGGGTGGGGCTCACTATGGGGGGGGGGGGGGCATGCTGAAAAACTTCTAGAACATAGAAACAAGCCTGCCACCAAAATGAATGGACCACAGATGGGTGTATCCTAGCATGGAATGAATATTTCATTCACAAACCCAAGATTAGCTACCTGGCAACCTCCCCAGCAACTACAGCCCCGGGGACCGCGTGCGAACGAGCAGCTTCGAGGAGGAGGACGAAGGGAGAGGGAAGGAGAAGAGGAACGTGGGGGGAGAGCGATTCCTGTGTCGCACCCCATGGGAGGGAGATGGGGATTAAGGCTCAGGCCAGCAGGGCGGTCAGCGTCCTGTTTACAGCGTACCCGAGTCCAGCTTCCTGAAGGAAGCTGTGTCACGCTGTGAAGAAGCACAGTCCTGGTCAAGGCGCTTCGCTTGGTCCCCGGCAACCTCCCCCCCCCCGCGCTCGCAAACACACATACACACACACACACTTCATATAAACCTGTATTTGTGGGGACTCTCCATTCATTTCTATGGACATAACCCTAATCCTAACTATGACAACATTAATCTTTACCCAGCCCTAGCCTTAACCATAAGTAAACTAAATACAAGACTTTTGGCATTTTTGGTTTTTGCTTGAAGTCACATATTTGTATAAAATTGAGGTTTATAATGTGGTAACTTCAAAAATGTCCCCACAGCTTGAAAAGTAACAGGTTTTGGTCCCCACAATGATGTAAATACAAACCTACAGCCACAAAGACCTGCAATCCCCACACCAGTGTCTCCCTCCGTCTCTGGTACCTGCCCGCCTTCACTCCGCCTCCATCCCTTTTCAGTCTCTCCTTTTCGTTCAGAGCCCTGCCTCATCCGCACGTTCACGCTTGCTGTCGCGCCCATCCCATCACCCCACCATCACCATCACGTCCCTAAACCCACGCGCTCGCGGGACTTTCTGACCGTCAGTCACTCCCCTTGTCCCCGCAGGGGTCTGCGCTTAACATAATTACGTTTACAATATCAGGCACGGGATCTGCCACCGGGGGCGCCGGTGTGGTGTCAGTGGGCAGCCGCACAGGCAGAACTGAGTGCGGCTGAACCCTCCTTAGCCAGGTGACCCCTGGGGATGAGGGGGCAGCGCTGTGACCCCTTATCGTGTGGTGGCAGAGAGGCAGGGCACCGGCAGCGGGACCTAAGGTTACGCCGGTGGAGGCAGCGGCGGGTCAAGGCGCGGCGGGACCCTCCTCGGGCGTGACCCCGAGCCCCTGCCGGCCAGGACTTCTGAGGAGAGCAGAGGAAGAGGCAGGGGAAGAGCCCTGAGAGTGGAGCCCGAGAGCAGACCCCCGGGCTGCGCCGGCCAATGTGTTCCCAATCAGAGGAAACACAAACATGGCCTTTATTAAGGCGAGGAGGCTGAGGGGGGCACAGATCTCACACACATCGCAGCACCCATCGGGGTCCCTGGGAACCCCCCCGGAGGGAGCGAGGGAGTGCAGGAGATGAAGGAATGTAGAACAGAGAACGATAAAAGCCTCTGGACAACGATAAAAGCCAACAGAGGGACACAAGTCAGTCTGTGCTGTTTGTCAGTGGCCATTTACCTCTTTGTGATGGTGACAGTGACAGAGACTGTGACCGAGACAGTGACAGAGACGTCTCTCCAAGCCAAACCCCAATTCCTCTGTACAGGCCACATCTACATGGTTTCACACTCTCCTATAAAACTACATCCATCCATTTTACCAGAATGTCTCCTGTCTATCTCCGCCAAACCAAAACACCCCCCCCCCGCCCGATTCTGGCTCACACATCTCTCTCCTGCAACCTAAACAAACAGTGGGATTAGGAGCAGTAATGGGGGGCAGGAAGGCGGGGGTGTGCGTGGACGGCGGTAATGGTGCGGACACCTCAGAAGTGTCCTCAGCCCCTCTGTCGGCTGCTCTCAGACTGAAACAGCACCTTTGAAAGTCAAATCGGATTTGGAGTGTTTATTTGAACAAGCAATTATGAATCTTTATCAGCCTTGTAAAGTATTAATACTTATACTTGCTTAAAGATGAGGTCTATCGTAAACAAAAACATTTTTTTCCATGGCAGGAGTTTTAAGAAGACCCCCCCCTCCCCCCACAGCACAAAAAACTTGCAAATTAATGACCGAATACTACTGCTGCATGTGTGGTTGGTAGAAAATCACACAACAAATGCATTTGAAAATCATTATTTCCTTGGTGAGTTACATGCCTAGATGAATGTCTGTCATTTGCACAAGTTTCCTGTCTGTTTTTAGTGAAATACCTTGACTGAGCGTGCTAAATTTCAGCGGCATTCAGTGGCACGAGAATGCACAGATAGCCTATATTTTGTCCGCAGTGCCACCTAGTGGTGCCCAGACAAACTCGTGCAGCGAGTGCAAACCGAATCTCGTTGCTTTTTTGAAGCCTGTCCAATTGTACCAAAGGACAACGTTGATGCAATTAATGAAAATAGAAGATGAATGAATGGTTGGTTATTTAGGAGTAAGCCTACACACTTCTGAAGGTATCTCCACAGTGTGTAAAGGAGGAGATTTTCATACCAGGTGACAGAGTCAGGGAGAGCCTTTTGCCATTTCCTTCTGCGGGACTGAATTTCCACCTTAATGTGGCAGTTTTCAGGAGCAGAGAGAACCGGAGCTTAAAGCGGGGATTTAGACGGATTAGGGCAGTGGGCTCTTCCTGAGGCAGACCCCGGGCTGAGTGCGACGTAGGCCTCCATCTTAGATCAAATTACCATGTGTTGAGCAGGACCCTCAAAGCGAGCGGGCACTGCAGTGCGGGGGAGACCACCAGCACCGTCTCGCCAGCCCCCCAGGGGGCCGCGCAGGCTAGCTGGGAAGCCCACGGGGGCCTTTCCTCCCAGTGAGTGGGCACCTCTGACATTTTAATCAGGTGGCTCTGGGGCAACATGGCACCGCATCCCTATGAGATTTTACTCCCTGGTGCTCACATGACGTGCCTGCCGGTCGTGGTGAACACAACGTGCCTGCCGGTCGTGGTGAACACAACGTGCCTGCCGGTCAAGGTGATGATGGCCCAGCAGATGGTGAGGTGGGCAGGAGAGTACCCAGCAACAAGAAGAAATAATAATAATCATCATCATCATCATCATCACATGACCCTGACCAAGATGAGCAGTGGATGGATGGATGGATGGATGGATGGACGGTAATGATGGCAGTAATTTTGTTTCACTTTCCTTTGCTGTCTGGGGGCCTCAGCTCACAGCTGCCTTTGATGAAGCCGCTTTCCATCCTGCTCTCTAATTGGGAGTAGGAGGCGGAGAGGAAAACAGGCTCTTTGTCAGGGCAGCAGATAAGAGCGGCAGGCGGGTCTAAAGGCCCCCCCCACCGCCTCCCAGTCACTCTATCACCCCCCCATTTGACTCTGAGATGCCAAACCTTCACGGAAACCAGCTCTGATGTCAGAATCCTACAGGTTACCACTTCAGATCATCCAGAACCTCTGATCCAGCACAGGGTTGTAGGGCAGCCTGCAGCACATCCCAGAAAGCACAGGGCCATGGGACAAATGGGGAAACCGGAAACCGTCCCATCATACAGAGGAGACGCAATCTGTAGACACAGGGAGCAAGGCGGATTCAAACCATCACTGATTCAGGCACTCTGCTGCAATCCTTCAGAATATCTCATCACTTGCCCTAACTACAACCCTGGGGCCTCTAGTTTGAAACAGAATAGTATCTAAGATGCTGTATATCTGGGCCAAAATTTCAAGACTTCCAAGGCTTTAACAAACAACACATCTCATTCCCTTATGACTTTTAAAACTAGAGGCTCTTTTTGGTGATTTCACCTCTGCTACAGTATCTCCTCAGGAGTTGGAGGAGGAGGGAGGGGGTCATTAAGCTGAGGCAAAGCTTTGTGAGGTATGAAGAATGAGGGATCTGAAGGTTAAAGACAGAGTTTCCAAGTTCAGGTTTCTGTTAAAGGTCTCTGCTCTCTGAATAAACACGCAGCAGATCAGAACCCTGAAGATGTTCTGTCTATTGCCCCGCCCCGCCCCGCCCCAAACCCAGCCATCCGAACCAAAAGCCACGTCGCGGAAGTCTCGCATCCATTTATCTCCTGCGCTGATACATTTCACACCAGCCATAACTATTTTGTTTGACATTCTTGCTCATCTCACCTTCTCCTCACACCTCGTCTGTGATGAATGCAGAGAATGGCTTACCTCCTCCATGGGATATCGCACGGGCTTTTTTGGGCTGGCCCGGATGGGACACGGACATGGTGGGGGGGGGGGGAGCAGTGCGGCAGAGAAACATGCGACACGCTTAGTCACGCTGCAATCACGGGCGCCGCAGCCTGGAAGCGTGTGTTTATGCGCACACATCAAAGCGTGCGCACGCAGCCAGATAAACGTGCTGGAAATGAGGGGCCTGGGACAACAAACAGGGCCCTTTGTTCCACCATCCCCGACCACGATCAGCCCGGCGACATGCCCGCTCGCCATCAGCCGGCCCAGTTATATATAGAGGGACACGCAAGTGGGCCTTTGAAGAGCCGGAACCATCACTCGCCAAGCCGCCCGGACAGGAAACTCGCCCAGTGGCCCAGGGTGTCCGTTGGCCCCAGTGGCACGAAAGCACGCTTGATTAAAAGTTCACAATCCCCCCCCCCCCCCGTCTTCCGGACCGAGAGAACATGGCGGGGACCTCCCCCATGGGTTGGTGACGTCTCCGCCACGGCAAACGTGGCCCGCAACATCCAAGCCCCCCCCCCCCCCAATCCCAGCAGTCCTCGCTGCGGCACTAAAAGGTTGTCATTAAGGAGATCCAGAGTGGGATTCTCGTATCTTCCTCTCTAACCCCGACCCCCCGCCCCCCACCCCGGGCAGAGGAATGCCCCCCGAGGGAGCATCTTCCCAGGGTCGCTGGCAGCCCCGGAATTCGCACCCCAGCACAAGTGAGCAGCTGGGGGGGAGTCAGATGGGGCCAGTCCTTTGGGCCAGCGGGGGGGGGTGGAGGGGTCTGGGAAATGGAGAACATGGCCACGCACTTCAAAACGCTCATACAGAAAGACTTAAATCTTTTAAAATGCGCACGTCTCAGAACATTGTTACCCATCTAAAGCTACGTCTGGTATGGTAAGGATTCTTTTCATTCAGGTTTTAATAAAAGGAAATTGGTACCTTCCTTTTCATGTTTAGGTCTTTAGATGAGATCATTCTTTTTTTTCTAAATAAAAAAGGAAAAGGCAACTACACTGCTCTGCTTTGAAGCCAGAGTCCAACGTCTGAGATCATTAAAACAAACGTCTGACATCTGGTTGGATGGATCCGCTGAGAGAATGGGATCCAGAGGTAGGTGACCTTACACAGGTGAAGGGCCACAGGTCCGGTGCCCACAGCTAGGAAAAAAAACACACCTGTGCTTATAAACATCACCTTGAAGACACTGAGAAGAACTTCTTAGACATATTACTATTTTTCTATTTGCATGTGTTTAACTTGGAGCTTAAATCACTTGCTGCAGAGAAAGTCTGTCTGAAGTCAGTGGATGTGTGTGGAATTAGCCTGAGGTGCCTGATCTCAGAACCTCATGTTCCTAGATGTTCCTAGTCAGTTCAAGGTTGAAACCTTGGTCTATTATCTCCCAATACAAATTTCAGGATAATGGTTGCTCTCCTTGCTGGAAATAAGGGAGGAACTCTAACACTCTGCATGTGGACTATCCAGTTCAAGATAGAGGAAGAGCTGTTTAGTCCCACCTCAGAGTGAAGTCTCCACGCCAACTGACAGCATTCATTGCCTAACAGTGCTTACGAATGAACATGAAATGATCGATTGGCTGAATTTGTGTTAAATCACCATGGTAACCTGGTGTCCCGTTTACCCTTCCTGGATTCTCTCTAGCTCAGAGTGGTCAGCTACTGCATGCATCTGAAGGCTCTTTGCATTGTGGAGACATGAAACATGTGACCCTAATGGTGAAGGTAGGGTTCAGTTCTTCCTGGGTATGGAAGACACCTGTAACAGATGGGCAGATTAGCTGCTGGGAATCTACTGCGGGACCAAAAGTCCAGTGTGTCAGCATGACTATTGTGCCCCCAGTCAGTCATCACTCACCGTGACCCTCCCACCTGCCAACTGATGACACATTCAGGGTAAAAAAATTATATCAGTATAACTCCTCAAACACATCCATACTTGGGCCAATGAATCTTGGCTTCCCATTGGATGGCAAATCACTGAGACAGCATTGGTCACATGAGCGAGGGTCCGGCCCCCGCAATTGTGTCTAAGGGGACCTCGTCGCTAAGCAATGGGCGGCTCGCTATCTCGTGGCCAGAACTGTTGAGGCTCAGCGTGTTCTGGTATCTGGGGACAGTGGGCGGGCTGAGGGTGAGCGGGACCGGGTGCAGAGGCAGGGGCCGGCAGGCCTTGTGGGAACGCGGCCCAGTGCGGCCTCGCTATCGCGGGGCTGATACGCCGATACCCTCGCAGGGGAAATATTGACATTCCTGCAGAGCCTCTGCACCTTCCGCCGTCTAAGCGGGATCCTATTTACACCACGCCGAGGTAAACAGCTTCTGTGTGAACGCCTTTTACTCCGGGGGGGGGCTGACAGGTGCAGAATTAAAAATTTTGTCCCCAAAAATCAGAAGAGGAAAGGCGGGGCGAGGCGGAAGAGTCATGGCCACGCCCCTACCCCCAACTCAGGTCACCGGTGACCATCAGGGGCCCCTCAATGAGGTGTAATGGACTGGTTTGTAGTTGGACAACATCCAGCATTCCAGCATCCCAACAAACCCCCTAGTTATGGGAAATGTGATAATTCCCACTTAGCATTAATTTAACATCCATCTCTGTGGCCCCGTGCTCTGCGGGGCGGGGCGAGGGGGGGGAGGGTGACAATGACAGGAAGTGATGGTAAAGAGAAGCACCATGGCCATTGGAGCCCTGTCTCCATATTCCCCTCCCCCCCCAGCACCACAATCAGCATC
>JAODLC010000040.1:19303266-19325309 GCA_026781145.1 Hippopotamyrus pictus | reverse complement strand
GGGGGGCTTTCTGGGATGGGGTTCAGCGGCAGGACAGCGGCGCACATGCTGGTATTCGTGAGAGTGTCCCGGGGGAGGGGCTTACCCAGTGCGCCATCGGCTGGTATCATAGTGGCGCTGCGGCGCTTGAAGGACTTTGATGTTAGAGCTCATCACGGCGCACTCACAAGCGGCATCGGCGGTGGTCACCATGGGCTATAGACCACATCCCACACACGGTGTTGCCGGTGGTCACCATGGGCTACAGACCGACATCCCACACACGGTGTTGCCGGTGGTCACCATGGGCTATAGACCGAATCCCACACGCGGCATCGCCGGTGGTCACCATAGGCTACAGACCGCATCCCACACGCAGGGTTGGCGGTGGTCACCATGGGTTACAGACCGCATCCCCCAAGCGGTGTCGGCGGTGGTCATCATGAGCTATAGACTGAATCCCACACACAGGGTCGGTGGTGGTCACCATGGGCTATAGACTGAATCCCACACACAGGGTTGGCGGTGGTCACCATAGGCTACAGACAGCATCCCACACGCGGCGTCGGTGGTGGACACCATGGGCTATAGACTGAATCCCACAAGCCGCGTCGGTGGTGGACACCATGGGCTATAGACCAAATCCCACAAGCGGCATCGGCGGTGGTCACCATGGGCTACAGACCGCATCCCACACACAGCGTCAGCGGTGGACACCATGGGCTACAGACCGCATCCCGCGAGAGATTACAGAGCCCCGAGCTGGCATGTTCCTGCTCCCATCTCCCCACCCTCCTGCCCCCTGCCCGGGTGGGTAGCAGGTGTCAGCGGTGACAAGCAGGAATGTGGCCCCGGCAGGTCACACAGGCGCGGGGTGTGAAGGGACGCATGCATTTCGCCTGTCAGTCTAATTGGCCAAGCTCTCAGCGGCCTCGGGGGGACAGGGCTCAGGGGGCCATCAGACCTGCTGAGAACTGAACATGGACCTGGTAGGGGGGCTGACTGTCTGCACTGGACTTACTTTTCAAATATAGATATATGACAACTAGCTGTGCTGCACAGTTTGAATTACTCCTGTCTGTAAGTGTAGCTCTGCATCCTCACATAGATCTGTGTTTATTATGGAAACACATTTGAGGGAGCAGTCGCAGTCACACACGTGTGACTAGTGGGAGGGATAAATCACTGGGTGGGGGGGGGGGGTTGATTAACTGTGTAAATAGAAAATGCACAATGCAAGCCCGTCAGTAAGATGGAAGCAGAGGGGCCCTGTAGGTCCTGCTCTGCATTTGAGGGCTTTTAAACGCGACGTGCATAGGGGGATATCCTGGCTGAAATGTAGCAGCGGAAATCACTTGGATGGAATGAGCAGTAAGGGCTTTAAAAAGGCCCAGCTTTCCTTCCTGTGGGCGCGGCGGCGGGCTTGCTCAGTGGGGGGCGCTGTGCTCGATGATGGCTATTGTATTTTTATTGTGCAAAGTGTTATGAAAACACACTTATCCGGCTGTACGCTCGGCGCGGGCAGATCTGCTGAGCCGCTGGAGTTTACGCTCGCTGTCAACATCTCTCATTTAAGAGCTCAGAGGGGCCCAGCCCCACTGTGGTCCCCAGGGCTCACAGTCCCATATGAACTAACACTCACTGCCCAATAATTGATACACGGGCAATCAGATAGACATCTAAAAGGGGCCTCGCAAACAGACGAAAGCAGGGTGGCGAGCGAGTGCATGGATGAAGTAGATAAATGAGGAGTGAAAGGTAAATATTTATAGCAGTTAGCACTGATGTTTATGTTAAGTGTTGCAGTTGTTTGTTTGAGTCCTTTTGTTAGATGTGTAAACTTGGCTGCCAGATAAAGACGAGAGGCCTGACTGAGCAGTACCGGCAAAGGGAGCAGGAGCGAGAATGCCGTGGAGGGAGGGAGGGAGAGAGAGAGGCCGCCGAAAGAAAGCGGAAAACAAAAACAAATGCTGAGAAGGTAAGAATACTCCAGTTCTCATCTTTCCTATCGTTATCTGGGACTGTTACTGTAGTGTGCTACAACAAATAATCCAGCAAGAGCAAAACAAAACAAAAATACAGGGCAGGACTGAGGGGCAGTGCGCGCTCACCTGGCAAGCAGATCAGGCACATGGAGAGACAGCCTGCCCACTGGAAAGGCCCCCATCGTGACATGCTAGGACCCGGGCCAGCAGACGGCTGCCTCTACCAGGCACTCTCTCCATGCAGCTTCAGCAGCTGTTTATTCAGCAAATGGGATCCAGTTGGAGGAGCACTGGGGAGGGTGAGGAGGGTCCGAGACCCCCCCCCCCCCATGGTAAGTGACGTGCCAGTGCAGGGAAGCTCAGGTGTTTCCACGTCTGGTGCTGATTCTCAGCTAACAGCATTAATGTAACGCAATTACAGCCCTGCTCCCCCCCTCATCCACAGCCCCCCAGTCTCTGACCCAGCGAAGCCTCGTTCTCCCAGAATCCCTATGGTAGACCCCACCTCTGCTGGGCACAAATGGGTCATACCACCCTAAAACAATGCCTGCCAACTCAGCCTACCCCCCCCCCCCATAATGCATCATATATATATGGGACTTGGGTTCGAGTCCCCCACCTAGGTGCTGCATGTGGAGTTTCCATGCTCTCCATGTGTCATAGTGAGGTTACCTCTGGGTACTCCGGTTTCCCCCCTATAGTCTGAAAATGTGCTGAAGCTTATTGGAGTTACCAAATTACCTGAGGGTGTGTGTTTCATGGGTCGGTGCCCCAGAGGCTCAGGACCCCCTATGACCCAGAATAGGACAAGTGGTTACAGAAAATGGATGGATATGTTTAGCTCTGATAAAACAGGTATATTTAGTAGCACCAGCATGAGTGCGGCCTTGAGGCTGTACCTGGTTCCGTCCCGTGTGTGTCTGACACTGCCACTCACCTGAGCCAACCGCACTAAAAGCTCTCCTGCTCTTAGCATTCGCTTGTCAGGACTGCAAACAAGAGCCGGCTCTGGTAAACAGTCTTTGACAGTGTGTGTGAGAGAGAGAGGAGAAGAGAAACATTGTGCAGTTGCATTCTGGGATATTTACGGGTGGGCAGTGAGCTGATTCAGCTGCAGGGTATTGTCCCAGAAGACTCTCTTACAGTGAAAATATTATGATACATCTGCACTCATTTAGCACAGGCACCCGCCAAACATGCTCCATGTTCTGAAAAAAGGAGGGGAAAAAATGACATGGGAGAGCTGGTACAGAGAAAGAGAGGGGGAGATATGTTTTAGGCTGATTGACAACAGGACATCTTACTGTGCAGATCTCGTTTTCACAAAATAAAGCTATTACAAAAACCTGTGATGGCCTGCCATCTTACTCTGACTCCCAGATCTATGGTTTCACTAGAACCAGATACACGCGGCTTTAAAAGTAAGGGTCCCGCCCATTCTGTCACGTGACTCTGCACGTCTGTCAGTCACGTGTGTTTTTCCCCATTCACCTTTTATTGCTCTTGTCACCTCTTGTGAGGCCCTGAAGACTAAGCTGGTTTAGATTGAGCCCTGATTTCAGTGTAAAACCATATTTCTTCCCCCGCCCCCCCCCCCCCCGTTTTATTAAACATTAACGTATGAGAATCTAAACCGCTTTCGGATGGACCGAAGACCCAAAAAACGTTTTCAGACGGCCTGTCCACGCTACACAGGGGGTCCTCGCTGAATGCGACAAACACACGGAACTGGAAGGTTGTTAGCATTTTAAAAGGTGCTTCATAATAAAATTATACACATCATTTCATGTGGTGAAACAGAATATGGAGGTCTGAAGAAGCCCATTCCCTTCACAGAGCTGTCAGGAGAGCCGCCCTGCCCCACTCGTTATTTGTTCAGTATGTAGTACAAATTTGCTGATGTAGAGAGGTAGGGATTATTGCCCCGAACTATGGGCAACCCCGATACCTTATGGAGCTGGTTACGGAGCACCAGGTTCACCGCTGACAGACTCAATAAGCGAAGAAACTGCTCGCAGCCATCGGAGCCTCAACCCCGCGTTTAAAGCACGATCCTTATCGTAATTAATTCAATAAAGCAGTAATACGCAGCAAACCCGGGCCCTAGCAAAAGGGGGGAAAAGCCCACAGATCTGGACGGGGATAAACTTACAGGCACTGCGATCTGCAGGCACCCTGCCGTAATCAGGAGCATGTCTGCGCCGCCGCAAATAAGGAGGCTTAATCACATTTGTTTAAGACTTTAAAAAGGCACTTGTGGGGTTTCTGTTAATAGCCTAATAACAATAAAAGACGAGAAAACTAAGCCAAGGTCAACACTGCGCGGACGTCGATTTTGATTATGAGAGACGATGCAGTACCATGTCACGGAGAGGCTGTAAATGCAGCTACGGGTTAAAAGGTCCGCAAACAGTCCACAAATATGAGGTCCACAGACAGTGACCCGAGCAAATATAGTCACAAAGAGGTGTAATCAACTTAAACGTAATGGGTAGGGGATGACACGCATAGTTATATATACTGATGAACAAACGCGTGTGGCAAACATCTTGGGAGTGTGGAATAAACCAGAGATTCCTTAAGAGTGTAATACCAGGATCTGGACAGTAAAACGCCATATTAAGCAGCATCTGATACGGCGCTTTTAGAAAGGGAATCCTGCAATACCTCATTTATCGTTATTGCTTAATATAGGCTAACATGTCATGTCGTATAAGTGATGTAGTAATGGATTACTACACACACACACTTATATATATATAAGTGTATATATATAAAAACGTAATTGATAAACCCCGTAGCCCCTTCTCTGTCTCTGACCGCGCCGGGGTGCCTCAAAGCCCGGCTTAGGTACCGTCCAGCCACCTCCCTGTCCGCCGTGTTTCCAATTACAAACCCAGTCACAGCCTCCCCCGCAGCGGCGCTAAATAAAACCGACACCGCTGGATAAGCCACCTTAAAACGCCCCCTTTGTAATCCTATTCTTTCCCTTTACCATCTATCAAAACGCACTATAGCTGCATCAAAGTTCGAATACACAAGTCCCCATCTCAAAGTATATTATTTGTAATAATATAAATATTATTTTTAGAAACACTGCTTATAACAACTGCGTAATAATTAGCCTAGGGTTTCCGATGAGAGGGTGGAACACAAACTTTACTCCGGTAAGCATATTTGTAAAAAAGAAAAAAGAATGAATAAACTACATTCCCATCATTACTTTTACTGTGGTGAGTAAACTTACCAGTTTGACCTCTTAAGATGTCATTATTGGCGCAATAACCTGTGCATCGCCAAACTGACTTACGGCTTTCATTCCCTTAACCCCCTATAAAGTGACAAAAGCACCACCCGGGAAGTTACTGGGGTATGAACTTTGTAAATACGTCTGCCATCCAAGAAGAGTTGCTTTTAGGCATAATATAGACCTAACGACTGCAGAGAAAACATTGCGTGAGAGGATGTTCACCGAAAATAGAGATGCAAACTCGTTGCACATAATCCTTGTCCCCATGCAAAAACTGCCAGAAACCCACGGTGACTTTTCTCTCACATATGCAGCCCAGCGTCCAACTGACATCCGTCCTTTCGCCTTTGTTCCCGCAGACGTGCGCTCATGTCGGCCAGAACCCGGGGACCAGGCGTTGGGGCTCCGACCATGAAGACCGGGGAAATTAGGTTAGGGTTACCGCATTTCTGGGGATGATCAGTGGAGAGCCGTGACAGGATCTCGGGAGGCCGGTCCGCCGGTAGTTAGCATAAGACTGAATCTGGTGCTGGCATTTGACCGATCTACAAAACAAACAAACAAACAAACAAACAAAAAAAAACATACCGCCAAACAGAGATTGATTTCGCATAGTCTTAAAAAAATCTGCTACTATTGTTTAAAATTTGGACCAATTGACATTTTACGGTTTATTTATGATACATTTGTCCATCATCACGACTAATTGGCATCGGAAACACACGTTTACTTCTGCGAATAAGGGGTTTTCTTTGGCATTCGTGAATATAGTGCATTTGCGCCCCCCCCGTCAGTCAATCGCGCGTGTCTCTGTGGTGGCGCTACTTCACAATAGCAGCAAATTGTACTATTTTTATCAGTCTTGTAAACAGTCACATCGGATGGATGGGGGAAAATGTTTGTGGAAACGACTGTGTAAAAGAACATTTAAACTGAGCCGAGGGACCCAGCTAACCTCATCGGTGCTGGGGCTTTCAACGGCGGCGCGGAGGGGGGGGGGGGGTTCTTTTTGAGGTTCTTCGGCCAGGATATTTGACCAACATTTGCACCCGCCCCCCTTCTCCAATCCCCCTCGGATTGATTAAATTGGATCAAGATGACACCAATAATTGGCTCAAGCTGCGGTCCACGCAGCTCTAGTGATCCATATCTAACTCCTTTGTTGCTCGCGTCCCTTGCCGCTCTGTGTTAGATTTGGGATGGTTTACCTTGGCCCCATCACAAGCATTTTAACACAATCCCCCCTGAAAACATAGGATTGGTGACATCATGAGATCGACGGAAAGGTTACATTTTTCACAGATGTCTGGACAATTATCAGCTTTCAGGTTTTATGCCATTTCGTTTAATTGTTCTATGTTATCTGAGGTAGCACTACCAAGAAAATGTGGGAACGCTGTACTCTGAGGGGGAATAGACATTCATGGAAAAATTCAGAGGCTGGAAAAATAGACTACTCTCAGAAATGTAATGGAAATTTTATAATATTTGCAAGGAAGATATCCTGTAAATATCCTATAGATATTTCATAACCTGCAACAAGCCGCTACTTCTTAAAACAACTACCTTTCTTAATTGCACCTTTCTAAAACTTTTGTTTGTACATGTTTTCTAAACATCATATTAATGAATTATTCTGCTCCTTTTCCGGGTTCATTATGATGTTTACGTTAGCAATAAACCGAAAGAAAATCATAATAAAGGTAGAAGAACGAGGGTGAAACGTCAACATGAAATTAATCAGAAATAATACACTTCTCCCATATTCCTGAGCGTTGCCCATAATTTAAGTCGCTAAATGGATTTGACATGTTTGTTTTGTTTCGACATTCCTGACTACTGGAATCTACTTTCCCCCTCAAAGTTGTCGACTTTCCCTACCGCCATGCCTAGTTTCACTAAGCAAACGCTATGGCTTGATTTGAACCAAATCCAGTTGGCAAAGCAAACCCAAAAACATCAGATTCTCAAACAATGACCACGAGCCTATTGAGCAAAGAAATAAAAATTTAAAAAGTGTGTGTGATTCGTGTTATTTTCGTTCCTGTGGATGGAGAGGCTCAGTAAGCGGCTTGTTAATACTCAAATCCGGCTATGATCTGTCTCCAAGCTCCATTTTCATTTCCGATGCATTTAATTACCTGTATATTATCTTAATGCGAGTGCATGGGAAAGAGAGAAACCGGGGGCCGACTCATCTCTCTGCCGCACAGGAACGATCAGATCTGACACCGAAGATGTCCTGAGGAAGCAGGACAGCCTTGGACCTGCAGTCTCTGCCATCATCCAACGTTCCATGCGGGCTGGAGTCACAGTCGATCGCTATATGGTTTCATGAAAGAAATGTTATAAACCCACGTTTAGAACAAAACGCCACACATTGTTTTAACTCATTAAAGAGACAATCCGACAATAAAATGTATAATCACTCAAATCGTGTCATAGCCGCCCTAAAATAGGCCTTACAACGCCCCTGCACATAATCATACATTGGCTATGTCCCCCGCGCTCACACGTAACACACCACGTTTTCATTAAGTTGCTGTGACTTTGTGACGATGGAACTGCCACTCTGTAACGTCACTACAACGTTGTGAATATGTCATGAATTAATTGAGCCTCTATATCATTTAGGCTACAGTCACGAGTGTGACGCCGGCATTCAGCGCTCTCAGTAAACACCTGGTATTCACCAAAATGTGTCCGGTTCAAGAGGTCCCTCCGTGGCCCGATCCTAAAGCCGGTGTTTATTTACATCAGGAAAACATTTAATAGCGGAGCCGTGCTGCTCTGTGCTGCGAGATTAGTCACGGTAACTCAGTGTGTGCGTAAGCTTTGCCCCGGGTTAAATCCCACACGGTGGCGTGCGACAGCAGACAGAAATAAATGTTTTTTAAAGTGGAACGTGATGAGGTACATTTTAAAGCAGATATTTTACCGCAAATGTAGCTGTACAGGAAACTTTCAAATATGTATCTGAAGAATAGTTTTTAATAATGGATGTTTTGTGCAGAACAGAAGAATTATTTCAGAAAAGACCACGAGGAAAAAAGAAAGGTGATGACAACAAAGATGATTAGGGACAGTTGGCAAATTTCGGGACTTCACAGGAACATCTATGCTGCCCTACAAAGCAAAACAGTGTCTATGATGACACTGAGAAAAAGGGTTTTGAAGTTTTTTTTACCGTCCACCCAGTAAATAGTGCTTGCGTATTTATTCCAAAATCAGCAGCTGATCTAAAATATATTGTCACGAGATAAAACAGCCTAAGAGAATGAATTTCGTTTGTAACTCAATTTTGATAAAATATGCAGTGTCTGTTGGGCAGTATGCAAGATTTCAAATGCGAGTAATCTTTGTGCTGTTAGTCTGGCCGACAGAGGGTGGTTCCTCGTGATTAATGGAAATGGACAGATTGAAATAGAAGTCAGATGACAGTGACAGAAAGGGACAGCCTCTGATTGGCACCGTGTAACGTTACCTCGGTGTTAGTGCTGAGGGAGAGGATGCTGGGAGGCCGAGGGTCACATTATTACTGTCTGCTATGAGTAAAAAGTGAGGCAGAGGCCTGGGTCCATCAGAAACGCTGAGCGTTTGGGGTCGGGGTGATTCTGTTACACTTAATGTAACCTGGGAGCAGGCCTGACAGACAGCCGAGGTCAGGCCAGTCGTTCCTGTAAAGGCCTGTCAGAAAGTTCATCTCAGACTCATGTCGTAAGCGAGTCATTGGAGTCCCGTCGCCCGGGAGTGTGAGGGGCCGCGGGGCTGGGAAAACGGGCCCTGGCAGGCTGCGAAGGAAAATCGTTGGCCGGGGCCACGATCCAGAGAAAGGGAAGTTATCTCCAAGTGAAAAGTTCACAGCAGAGAAGGAAAACATTCTTGGTTTTGGGGCATCCTTAGGTTTCACGCCAGGCCGGGTTACTCATGGCCCCCTATTCCTCAGTCACATGACCTGGGTGTCTTCCCCGATGGTCCTGTCCTGTTTATGGTTAGCTATGCCAGGACACTGGCCACATAATTATAGTGATATGTGTTACATTGTGTGTAGGTGTGTGAACAGGAGCACTGTTAGCACAGAAGGACATCTGACCATGTGACCTGGGACATGCCCACCTCCCAGGCTTAAATGTGCAGGACATATTAATCACTGGACTCATATGCATGCACAAACAAAAAGAGTGCGTGTGTGTTTGTGGGGGGGGGGGGTCGCCTTCTGCTTTAAGGCACGAGTCGTCAGCCAATCACACGCTCGGGGCCAGGCACAAAGCACCGCAGCACCATAGTTCTGTGGAAAGGGGCCGGCCTTATCCTTAGGGGGAAGATCACAAGAAGCGGCCAGTTAGCTCCCAGTTCCTTGATGCTGCCACGCTCCGGAACATTCCACTTGCATCTGGGTGCCCACTGGGACACAAGGGGGCTCAAGGCGGAGCAGAAACGCCCCACCGAACTTCAGTTGCTGCTAGAGCAACTGACTCTTCTGCAGGGCTGAATGGGCCCCCCCCCCAAGGACGATCAGGCTGGCGGGGGGGGAGCGGTGGCATCAGCCTGCTCCAAACTCGCCAACGTGGCTGTGGGGGGGAGGGGGACCCTTCTGGGTGGGCGGGATGCTGAAATGCGTTTGCAGTTCATATGTGCCGATATTTGCATGCAGGGACGCACACACACACACAGAGACACACACATACACACACAGACACACACGTACACGCACACACATGCACACACAAGCACACACACGCACACACACTCACATACACACACACACACACACACAGACACACAGAGACACACACACACACTCACACACACACACACACTCACACACACACACACACACACACACACATACACATGCACGTGTGGCAGCACCCCGAAGATCAGGCCCCTGCCGCAAGAAGAGCGCGGTCCATCCCGCTATGGTAATGCGAGAACAAAGGAGCCGTTTGGGAGGAAAGCAGCAACACGCTAAGTAAATGCAGCTGATGTTGCATCATACTTCAAACATTCCTCAAATTAACAATAAGTCAAGGGGTGGCCTGCAGGGGGAGGCAGCGAGGGAGGGTGATCCTCCCCCCCCCCCCCCCCCCCCCCCCCCCTTAGCCTGGCACCCTGACAGCACCGCTCTCCCGCCTGAGAGAAACACCATCGGGCCGCGACCCCCGGGCAAGATGGTGGTGGTGGGGGGCGGGGAATCGCAGAAAGCGACCCCCAACAGAGACCCCTTCGGGACACGTGCTGTGCGGCCTGCCTCCGGAGAGAGGAAAATGCTCCAAGATGGAATATTTTATTGGGATAAAACAACATTCCCCGTGAGCAGGATGCAGGGCTATGGTGACCGGCCTGTCTCCGCCATGGCTGTTTTACCAGCCGCCTTGGATGGACTGGGGTCCTGCAAATGTGTGCGCTAGCCTGTTAGCATGAAGGCCATCATCTCCTAGGGGCCAAAACACCAAAGCGGCCGACTTCATGTACGGGCCAACACTGCATAGGGGCCAGTACCACATAGGGGCCACCACCATGCAGGGGCCATCATTGCAAAGGGCCACCACCACACTGGGGCCAACACAAGGTACAGGCCAAATTCATGTAGGGACCACCATGTAGGGGCCAAAACCCTTCAGGGCCACCACTGCGTAGGTGCCAACACTGCATTGGGGCCAAAACCACGTCGGGGCCACCATCATGTAGGGGCTGGCTATATTACAGACTACAGGAAAACCTAGTTTGAGCCCTAACCAACGCTGGTAGGGGGGGGGGGATGTTTACGACTTGATGGGCCAGGTAGAGAGAGACGGACGGGGCAGAGAGGAGGGGGGGAGAGAGAGAGAGTGAGATATGAAGGAAGAGAGATAAGGGTGCTATGGGTGTGGGGGGGGGGGAAATCATCAGATCCTGCATGAGTCACATACTGCTACTTGTATAGACAACAAATCCTAAAATAAGAGATGTGTCATGGAAGATGTGTGAGCAAAGAGTCTGGTGATCATTGGAAAAGGCGGCGGGGGGGGGGGTGTCAACTGCATCTCAGGCATATTTCAGAGTAAAAAGGAAGGAGAGCAAAATGGTTTTCAGATATGAATTTGTTGTTGTTTTAGGTTTCAGTCTGAAGCTGAAGCTCTATATTTTCTCACCAGTGTGGACGGCACAGATGTTCTCAGGCAGCTGCTAGAATGTTATTCCTCCACATGAAAGGCCACGAGCGGCTGCCCTGGCCTGGTCACATGGCCTGGTCACATGACCTGATCACATGATCGCGCCCCGGCACCGAAGTTCGCTCATGGAACCAAGCCGCGTCGTGCAGATGTTGCGTTGTGGAGGCGTGAGGGTACCGGGCACGCGCACTCATGCGTGCAAACACGCACAGACAGACTGACACACACATACATGCACACACACCATCTGCAGTTCACAGCCTTCAGGTTTGGCAGGTTTAAAGCAAATGCTTTTGTTTCTTTTCAAATAACACTTTTATTAAGGCTCTCGTCGTCATGTTCAGGAGCAGCCCTAACATGCACCGTGAGCCTGACTGTAACACGAGTGACACACAGAGAATCCACGTGCATATTAAAGATAACTGAAAGTCAGGTAATTAGGCTAATTATAACTGGGCAGCAAATGTGTCCAGACTCCAGGGACAGATGTGTTTGATAATGTTCAGCTTATCTGCTAAATTAAAATGAGAGTACAGTACAGGCCATGGATCCCAGGAGCAGCGGCGGAAACTGGATCCGCTGGCCAGCGAGAGGGGGAGAGAGAGCCTGAAGGACAATGCAGCAGGGGCTGGGCTCATCTTACTGCTGCAGCTGGCCGCTCGGCATGCAGGGGCCCCGGGCCGGGGGGTGGGGGGGGCTGCTCAGCGGCCAGCCTGCATATGCCCCTCTCCATGTATCCTGGCTGCAAAGTGGAGATTCACCTTGAGGCACCTGACAAAAGACATGACCCCTCTAGTGTCTGACTTGTGTAAAGACACCCATTCCATCTACTGTGCAAAAACCTTTGTAGGCAGTGAAGATAAGTGGCCATTTTTCCTATGTATTCAGGGATTTTAAATGCATACTGGTAGTAATGGGAGAAATAAGGCCTCCAAACTGTCAATGACTGGAAGGGATTACTGTGAGCATCCAATCTCTTCCCAGTTTAACCCAATGGGAACAGAGAAGCCAGCAGGAAATGGGTTAAAGGGCCGTCGACAGTATGCGGTAGCCCCGCCCCAGTCTGTACCCCACTTCATGTAGCCAGCCTCCCCAGCGCAGGCTGATGGGAAAACGTACATGGTGACTCACAGGCTTCAAGGTCTCAGCTGAGGCTGCGATATGGAGATTGCACATTTCCCATGATGCACCTGTCTGCGGTGTCTGAAAGCAGATGCAAGGAACAAATTTCACATAAAACTCGATCCCTCCTTTCCTTAACCACTTGTCCCCCTGCTGCCTGTCAGGGAGCAGGACAGAGACGCCTGCATTTATAAGGTGGGCCGCTGCCAGCTCACATAGCAGTTAAAGGTAGACTCTGACCCGAGTCCTTCTTATCAGTTTTCCTAAAAAACCGTTTATCCAAAACACAATCATTTTCCCCCGACCAGCGAGTGGGTGTCCAGGGAAGGTGGGGCACGGCATCTCGTCTGCCCGACCTGACGACTCTCCGCTCAGACGCTGCTGATAAAGCCCAACGTGGCTGCGGACGCCGTGTTCCCGCTTATCGTGGCTCACGTGAGACTGTCCCAGCTCTCCTTGGCCCGTGACGGCTACGCTCTCCCATCCGGTCCCGCGGCGTTTTGTGTCGCGCCGCTTCCGAATATCCGGAAGGAGGAGATCCACGAAGAGCTCTCGCCCCGGCAAACAGATGCGGCCCCTCCCCCGGCCGCGCACGTCATTTCCCGGCACGACATCCTGAGGCGGCGGCGTTGCCAGGCCGCAATGTTCGCGGGGCGTGTCCAACCCCGGCGCCTCTCGGCATGCGAGGATGGGATGTCGATTCATTACCATCCCGCTGATTGCGACTCGCAGCTGGGAATGCGGCACTGAGCGCGCAGGCAGGCGGCTCAGGGAACGAGCGGCACTAAAATTAGCAGTCAGTTCAATCAACGGGGCAATTTGGTGGTGCGGAGTGGGGGGGGGGGGCTAGTGCGAGCTATCGGAGGCCCAGCCCTCGGGATTTCCTGCCCAAAGTGTTCCTGTGGGAGATTCTATCCTAATTACTGTCACCACCGGGGGGTGGGGGGGCCTCACATATCGTTCTCCGTCTTTTTTCCTTCTTCCGCCTACAGGACAACACACGAGCTGCACATCCCTCCCCAAATGCAAGTCCCGATCCTCTAAAGGGCGATCCGTGGTTACGCCGCAATACAGCATGACCTTTCCTTCAGGGGCCAGCTCCCCCCCCCCCCCGGGTGGCGTTATGGGGTGAGCGGCCATGGCGGCCTCGCTGCGGGGCCAAGTTCGAAGGTGATGTCGTTATCGCTCGCAGCGGAGCGTGTGCGTGAGGATCTGGGCTTGGAATCCGGTGAACATGAACAGATGTGGCTGAGTTTGGTGCAGGAAGAAAAGGTGAAGCAGGAGGCTCGGGTTACGGGGGGGGGCAGCGGTGAACGCCTTGACCCAGGCAGAGCACCTCAACCTCCACCTCCTCCTCCATCTCCGTCCCCCCCCCCCACTTTACCGGCCGGTGGCACTTCTCTCACTCTTTAATCTCGCCGCCGGTGGGAGACAAGGCTGTATCTGCCCCCCCCCCAGCTGGCGGGGAGACTCTGCCGCTATGTCACCGTGCCCTGCCGGCCCCTCCCAGTCCACAGTACTCCAAGAGGAGGAAGAAAAGAACGGGGGGAAGAGAAAAGCACAGTCCTTGAGGCAGTGCCCCCCCATCTTCACCTCTCCTTGAACCCACTCTCCCATGTTCACCATGCACACACACCTAAGTAAATAAGCAATGGCATGGCACCGCGTGGCCTTAGCGTGTGTGTGCTGGGCTCGGATTTCCATGCCCCCCGGTACCGGCCCAACTCGGCGGGGGGGGGGGGGCGGAGGCAGCACATAGTTTTGCCAGCTTGATTTTAGCAGTAAATGATTTTGACAGAATGACAGATGTGTGAGGATCTGATCATATCATTAGTGGGGTGAGCATGCATTTCCCAGGATGCAACATTCATAGACAGAAACACTCTCTTCACTCAGGAGAGTCGTCCCGTTTGAGTTACAGGCACGTGAAGCGCAAAGTGTTCAGGAATGGGGGGAGCAGGCCAGCGTACTTGTTTATAAATAGTGTGAGATTTCAGGACACAAACGAAAGCGGTTCGGAAAACACTCCGGAACCCCCCCGCCAACATGCACACAGAGGCTCCACCCTCACATCGCAGCGGCATCAGACCAATCAGGTGTGGAATTTGGTGAGGTGCTTATGACGGCTAACGAGGTGAGGATGGAGAGCCGGCAGCGGCAGCAGCTCCAGATGCACGCAGCTGTTGGGAGGTGAAAAACCTGATCCTGAGAGCACTAAGCAAACAGCTTGTTTTCCCAGAGAGAGAGTGAGGGAGAGGCAGGTAAGAGGAATGGCTCAGGCAGGGCTGTTTACGTGGCTATAGAGGGCTAAGGCTGACTTACACTTCTGAGTAGAATCTACGCCATTGGCGGCCATGTAGCCACGCAACTCAGGCCGTAGCCTGAAGCCTGTAGTTACATTTCTGGGAAGGTACGCATCAGGATACAGTGTAGGGAATGACAGCAGGACAGAACTCACGAACCGGATCAGCCCTCGCGTGAGGAGCAGTGACCTCACGCCGATCTCTCTCCCGTCCGCCCCGCGGCCCCCCGCCCCATCAGCCCAGATTGTGGTTCCGGCGCCGGCCGGCCTGTTTACAGAGATTCCTGAAAACAAGCGACACCCGTGATTGTAAAGGAACTAAAACACAGAGAGCCGCACGAAAACAGGGCGTCGGCCCGATCGGGCCTCACAGCGCTGCATGTGACACACCGTGCCTGCCTTCAGAAGCACGGATGGAGGGGCAGAGGGCCGGTCGCCCCCCCTCAAGGCCGAGCGGCTCTGCCCAACACTGACAGACAGCCACCTGCCGGCCTAATCTCCCATAATTCCCCTCCTCTGAGGTCGGGATACAGAAGGCGCGCGGACCACGTGTTGCCAGGCAACGGCAGGATTTAACAGGCTTTCCTAAACACGGCCGGTGTCCGGCGTTGTATAAATCGGGATAAAACTGGATAGAGCACTGGCAGTAAATCAGTTTTCATACAGATACTGTTTTCTTCACTAACTGTCATTGCTGCAGCTAAATAGATAACAACATGCGTTTGATTGCGGGTAACCCTCGTCCTTCATCGCCGCATTCCAAACATGTCCAAATCCCCAGGTTCAGCTGCGACGAGCCGGCAGGGGCCTCCCCTTTCCCCCAGACAGGATCCCCATATCAGCCGGCGCGGGAACGCCGTGTGATGCAGGGCGGCCCGTGCGCGGTGACTCACGCCGTGTCTCAAGGTCTGATTACGCCGCCGCGATAAGATGCCGCCGCGCCATGAAACGTCCTTCCCTCGGGGTGTCGGACTCGCGCCGCAGGACTTATCGGAAACACCTCGTTAAAAAAAAAAAAGGAGCGACAAGCTCCCTGTGATGGACAACAGTTTGACATGTTATAGACATTTGGGAGAGTTAAAAACTGCACATTTACCAACAAATGAACATTATGCTGTGCCCTGTAACCTAACGCATATTAACAGAAATTATAAAACACTTTAACATTCTGGGCTATCATCGTACTCAAATAATGTTTGAAGTAACAAGATACAACGGCATATCTAATCTGGCATTTAGCAGGGCGAATTGCAACCATTTAGGCGGAATGTGCCATTAAAGATGGTACTCTGGTGCCATCTAGCGGCAGCACCAGGTCGTCACACCAGTACATAAAATGAACGATCTTACTATCGCTTGGGGAATATGACGTTTATTATTCAAAGGGGAGCTTTTTTAAAAACAGGGCAGACAGTTTTTTCCCCAACAACAAGGTGTTCTCACCCCCTAAGTCCCATTTTCATACTACATTCAAGACGACATTATTGAAACTGTGTGCATAACAGTATCTATTGGATGAAATGCCTAGTTTTCATTGCTAACCACTGAAATATTATGAATAAAAGTCTGGGAATCATTTCCTGCGTGATGTCATTTTCTAAAATTCAAAACTGTGTGGCCATCAAATGTCTGCCTCGTTTAAGCATGCTTTTTAACATAGCCACAACACCGATCACACAGCAAGTTACACCTTACCGTTGACTGTTGGATTTGCCCGTTTGAGCTCCAAATCCATGTCGGAAGCCCTTATGACAGAGCGCATCTGTTGAGGTCCCATTAAACACTACTGGAATCACAGTAACCCTACAATCTGACATGTGCGGGTGAAGAAAAGCACGTCAGAATCCACATTTCAGGACTAGGACTGGTTTATTAAGTCATTACACACTAACAGGCACACAACATTTAGCTTGACACGTGGCAGCAGATTGTTAAAGCCAGAATTTTCCAATATAGTACAAAACGGTGCCCAGACAGCAGAGTCAGCACTGTGCAGGCTCCCCCCCCCCCCCCCCCCCTACCCACCCACCATCCCGTCCCCCAACCACTCCCCTGGCAGAAACTAGAAGGTATGAAATAGAGTCGTTTGGTCTCTCGGACCAGATCTTCCGCAGGTGTTTTAATCGTCTAAGAAGTCATCGTCCAGGTTAACATCTGCCGTGTCGATGTCCTCCAGATCGAGGTTGTCCAGGTCTGCATCCAGATCATCGAGGTCCTGGAGACACAGTGGAAGGACAGGGTGCGGGCTGTAAGGACCCCAGACGTCACACTGATGTCCACAGCAGCTTTTCATACCGCTAATGCTACAACATCCTCTGAAGGCCCACAGGACAACATCACAGGGGTACCTGCCAGCACGACTGACCGAAGACCTGAACCCACACCCCCAACTGGGGTCCCAGGTCGAGCCACTGCTGCTTACCTCCTCTTCCTGTTTGGCTTTGCGAATCGGCTGTTGGACCGTGGGACGGCCCGCCTGCGGCTCCTTCCCCTTCGTTTCTCCGCTGCCCAGTGGTTCCGCCAGCTGGGTAGGTGAAGCCATGCGTGTCGCTACGGCGACATCTGGGGTCATGGGAGCACCCACTTTGAGCTCTGTCGCTTCCTGTACACACACCATACGCAAGAGAGTTGGGACGCAGCGGATTAACAGGACGTGGATATGATGCTTGGGATTTAAAGGGGGTTGGGGGGCAGGAGCACAATGAGCGACCCTCTCCCACCTACCTCAGCTGGGGCAGGAGCTGCTGTTGGCACAAAGCCTCTGGCCTCTTCAAGGACGTTCCTCTCCTCATTGGGCTGAGTGAGACAGAGGGAGAGAGCGCAAACAGAAGAACAGTTAAAGCGGAGGGAGGTTTATCCAGGGGGCTGGCAACGAAGCCTAACGAACCATCCCGTCCCCCACCTGCCCTTTATGTTCACTCACGCTCGGTTACTTTTTACGTTCACCATTATCTCCCAGGAAAACACACAATCCCTTAATTACCAATTTAAAATAAACCCCGAAGCAGAGCTGTCTGAGGAAGGAGCCCCTTTCTCCCAGGAGGGGGCAGCAGCGAGACGCACGGCTGCACGGCTCACCGTCACCAGCGGGTAGTCTTTGGCCGGCCTCATCTTCCTGGAGGTCTCCTTCAGGTACTGCTCAGCCACGAAGGCCTCCCGCAGGCCGGGGAAGAGGTTCTCGTACTCGGTGGGGTCAGCCAGCGCCTCGCCTGCCTTCTGGTTCACCTTGGAAAGGTTCTCCCTCCACAGCTTCACCACCCTGCGGGAGAGGAGCAGGAGGAGGAGAGGGGAGGGTCACTGGGGGAGGAGGGAACGCTCCTCTTATAGACACAGCCCGGTGGGCCTTGGCACGGAGGACAGGAGTGATACCTGGACACCTGGCTGGGCAGGTACGTTCGGGCCAGGAAGGCAGCCTCCGGCAAGCGGTTGGTGCGGATCAGGAGCTCCAAGCACTGATCGAGCCTGAGAACAGGGAGGGACTCAGGGGTCAGTATTGGTGCGTGCACAGACACACACACGCAGACAAAGAGGGGGAGAGAGAGAGAGAAAGAGACAGAGAGACAGGGAGAGGGAGGAAATGACAGACATGTGGAGGACAGAGACAGAAAGAGAGAGAATGACAGAGACAGACACACAAATACTGCATACACGTTTAAAGAGCACGTTAACATCTGCATCCTTTAAAAATGGGCAAGGCAGGTGACACCCCTTAGATTAGAATGGCGGGGGGGGGGCATTTCTTTTAAAGTAACATCAACAGCCCATCTTTAAAAACATCAGGCAGAACAAACAGGTTTCAGTGCCATGCTACTGAGTTCAAAGGGCAAGGCAGAGAGTTTGCTCTGCTACAGAGTGGGCAGCATCTACCAAGGGCTGCTGACAGTGACCATACAGTCTGCATGCATCTGCGCATCGCTCTCCTTGTAGCCAATGGGGAAGCTCAGGGCCGCACAGCTCCCGCCGTACAGCCAATCCTATTGGTACATCTCATGCATCCCACATTGCCCATGACAAAGACCTCCCGCACAAAGACTCCCGCTATTCTCCACAGCGCCCAGCTCGGGGTACGTACTTTCCCTGCAGGAAGTAGGTCATGAAGGCCACGTTGTTCTTGCCGTCGCGCTCGGCGTGTTCGGCCAGCCGGCCCACCATGGCGGCGTTGCCGGAGGCCGTGGCCAGCAGCAGCAGGCCGCCATAGTCCTGCGCGTAGTGAAGGCACTCCTGGGCCAGGCTGAACTGGCAGCGGCCAATGGCCAGCTCAGCAAGCTGCTTCCACTTCTGCTCCGACTGGGGGGGCGGGGATTCATCCATCAGTATAAACACACCGTCGTGCCGCAGACGGCGCTTTGGCACACGGGACCCACCTCTGCCTCCATGGCCAGCTGATAAGCGACCTTCAGCTCCCCCAGTTGTAGAGCCAGTTCAAACCGGTGCTCGGGGTCCGTGGACACGGCCAGGGCCTGCTGTTTGAAGCCCTGCGAGTGGGAGACAGAACACAGGCTGGTCACGTGACGTGGCCTCCAGCCTAGTCACGTGACGTGGCCTCCAGCCTAGTCACGTGACGTGGCCTCCAGCCTAGTCACGTGACGTGGCCTCCAGCCTAGTCACGTGACGTGATGTCGTCGTGATGTCACCTGCTTCTCCAGGAAGTGCGCTACGCGTGTCCTCTGCTCCTTGGGGATAGTAGGCAGCACTTTGTCGGCCATGCCGAAGTCCCGGCGCATGACGGCCGTCTGGTACTCCAGCACGGACACCAGCAGCGAGTAGCTCACGATGTTCAGCTCCTTGTCGCCCAGATAGAGCCGGTCGTCCTTGGGGATGTAGCCCAGCAGGTACATGGTCCTGAGGCAAAGCGGAGGCCCATCAGCGTCAGCCCAGAGCACCGGCACCGAGAGGCTGGCCGTGCAGGTCGCGGCGGATCCGGCCTACCTGTCCAGGTGAGCGATGGTGACGATCTCCCCGCCCACAAAGTAGTTGAGTCTGTTGACGGAGCTGGTGTATATGAAGCAGTCGCCCACCCACAGGCCGGTTTTCACGATCTCCTGGATCTCCCCTTGGACCTAGAGCGCAGACAGAGGCCGGACACCCCCTTGTGAAGCGGTGAGATGCCTGCAGACTTCATGGTGACGGTCCGTAGCAGCAGATTAGGTCTTCTAGACCGTTTTTTTGGCGTGTAACCAGACAAACCTCAAAAGCGTCCTCGATGCCATCCTCTGTGACTCCCTCGTTAGACTCCTGTGCCGCTGACACCTTCTCAGATAGGTACTTGAGGATGAAGAAGGATTCCTCGGTGGCGATGCACACCAGCTCCCCCGAGTCTGACCAGAAGATCTAGGGGCCCAGAAATGTTCCAATGATCTGCTGGGCAGAATTTCACCTCAAGGGGGCCGTGACACACGGAAGCTGGACTCACGTGTTTGGGTTGGATCTCAATTCGGCGAATCAGCTCCGTGTTCTCCCAGTCATAAAATGCCAGGCCGTTCACGGACCGCACTCCCAGTAGGAACCCTCCGTAGATACCTTCAAGAAATAACTCCTCAGAGGGAGATCCGGCATTGCAGAGATGCACACGGTCGCTCAAATCAAACTCGTTTACAAAACCTACCTTCTGCCCCAAAATCTGGTTTGAAGGACTTCTTCTCCTTGAAGTTCTTAAAAATCTTCACCACGCTGTTGCTCTCCCGGATCGCATACCTGCAACACATCCAACACGTTCAGTCTGATGGCCAGAAACGGGGCCAAAGGCAGCAGGAGCATAGCTGGTGGGGACAGGCCGTCTTACTCGGAGGAGTCGTGGGCCCACACAAACTCCTGTGCTGAGCCGAAGCTCTTGTTCCTCAGTGCCATGGCCGTGTAGATGATGTACTCTCCATCTCCACACACCACCACAAACCTGCAGCAAAATACAGAGGCATCTCACACCGGAAAGGCCAGACAGCCAGGAGATTAGAACCTTAACCAGAGAAGATGCTCTAAGCAGAATATAACCCAGAAGAGGAGTTTTCAACCTGGGCTCCGCAGACACACACTATATGGGACCCCCCCACCTCAGGGGAAAGTGAAACATGTTCAAGAGGAACCCCTCAGAGAAAGAAAAATTAAAGCAATATTATTTTCATGAGCACACATGGTGAGGAGGTGGGAACCTAGCACTGGTCTATTTTCACTTGGGGGTCTCTGGTTGAAAACCATTAAACCAGCAGAATGAAGAATACAAAAAGACTTCTAGATTTAGATCAGGGATGGGCAACTGGCGGCCTCTTCGGCCCGCTTGCTGGGCGCAAATATTAAATGTCTCATAAATGAACAAAACAGAAACACTACGAAATAAATACTAGCACATCAAGCTGCCTGACCACTAGGAGGAGCTGGAGACGGTTACCAGAAGAAATGTAACTACAGGGATGATTCGAACGTCCGGTTGACACAAGAATTCAGGATGAATAATCCATTCTTTCCAAAGCTGATGGCCATCTGATAATTACTGGTAAATTTCCAAGCCTGTCTTCAGATCTCCTGTCCGTATCGTGTTGTGTTGTATCAAGCGTTTTAAAAGCCAAATTTAGATGGCTCATGTTACTTTGTATAGTTCATGTTGCACTTGCTCTTTCTCCATTGTGTACATTTTACATAATACCGTGGTATTTTGGCGGTATTTTCAAACAATATGTCGATTTCTTCTTTCTTGTTAATGTACAGGTCTGTGTGCATTTACGTTATTTCATGCTGATTTAGGATGTCCTGCAGACTAAGTACAGAACGCTGGAGAATTCAATTCTAAATATATCACATTACAAAATAAATAGAAAAATAGCTGCAGTTCAATTATATATTGCTTGCATGTGCTGGGCCAATACTACAGTGGCTAGTTGTTCAAAAAAATCCAACTAGTCCCATCATAACTGTTCATAATCTATATATAATCATAATCCGACTGAAGACTAAAGTTGTCCATCCCTGATTTAGATCATGGGGTCAATCTGTCACTACTCTGGACACAGCCAGCGACCGAGGCCTGACAGCCCCACCTGCCGTTGGGGTTGTGCTGGATCGTCTGGGGGTAGATCTCGCAGCTGCCCATGTCCTTGACGGCCAGGGGCAGCCGCTCGCCGTCCTTGATCTCCGCCTCGCCCATAGCCTTCAGGTTGGCCTGCTGCACCTCCGAGTGCTTGGCCCAGATGATCTTGCCATTGGCGTCCATGGACATGGCGGGCTCCTCACGCCCAAGCTGTGAGGACAGTAGGTGGGGG
>JAODLC010000040.1:19286279-19298841 GCA_026781145.1 Hippopotamyrus pictus | reverse complement strand
AACGGGAGCTTCGTGCCCTGGATGTGCATCCCACAAATCTCCATCAACTGCAAGATGCTATCCTATCAATATGGGCCGACATTTCTAAAGAATATTTTCAGCACCTCGTTGAATCAATGCCACGTAGAATTAAGGCAGTTCTGAAGGTGAAAGGGGGTCAAACACCGTATTAGTATGGCGTTCCTAATAATCCTTTAGGTGAGTGTATATATATATATATATATATATAAACAAACCTATGTAAAAATGTTAACGTTGTGAGGACGTCGGAAATGACGTCGTCTATCCTGTACCGAGGACCCTACAAAGCAACGTCCAAATGACGTCAATTATAAACGTTTTCATGACATTTGTCGACGTTCAGACGACGTTGAAAGGACGTCATTTTGTTAGCTGGGTATAAAAGACTAAGATGGATGGATGGATATATATTTTATAGATATGATTAAATGTGAATACAGCACGCCCTCAAACTCACAATCACCCTCACAGCCAAGGGGCAGAGGATCCGCCCCCTACGGGGACAGCCTCATTCCTCGTGCTTTTTCCCTGTGACGCGGCACGCTTCGATCCCCACCCCTTTTCTTACAGCAAACATCTGCGTTAACAGTCACTGTCTACCGACATCACTCAGTTTCATGCTCAACTAGTGACGTTCATTATAATCCTTCCGATAATCAGGTTGGCAAAAGTCTATTAATAACATTGATGTGTGTGTGTGTGTGGGGGGGATAAAGTCATGTGACACGTTTACTTGTATCTCATTATCGGTCATTCTTCTTACCACCCTCTCCTTTTGGCACCCACTCCCGCACTTCGATGTTCCAGCCCGTCCATAATCCAGTACCCATTTTGCTTCCCCTATATGTCTTTGTATTCCTCTCCACTGTTTTTGGACCTATTTCCATTCGCCTCCCTATTCCACTTTCTCATCCCTGGGCTGCGTGGTTCCTTTTGCCTGGAGCAAGTCTTACCCATACCCTCACACACAATGAGTATCACACTCACACCGCACAACGTGTCACTTTTTAATATAAAATGCCAAAATGCCATTTAATCACTTTACATACATGTAAACATTCCGTCCAGGGTGTACCCCAGCCTCACTCCCTGTGCTGCCTGGGATAGACTCCGGGCTGCCTCTGTGATCCTCCTCAGCGGTTGGAAGGTGAATGAATGAATTGATGAATGTGTAAACATAACAATAAAATAAGTATAATAATTACACGCTTCATTTTTTCTTGAACACCTGATGACAAACTTTGTCTTCACATGTTAGCTCCTGAAATGTAAAAGAAGCCAATTGATTCAGTGTAACTGGTACTACAGGAGAGAAGTTACAGAAAATGGTCTGCAGTTCCAACTCTTTCCAGCAGAGGGAGAGACCCCATTCCATAATGCATTGCCTTTAATTTCTAAATAAGGTCTATGTCCCTGGTAGAACACTCACTAAGTGCAGCAGGTCCCCCTCTATCCAGTGTTTCCATCCCCGGCCGGCCTTGTCGCCCTTCTGAGTACACACCAGCTTGTCTCCATCCCAGGTCACCAGGGTCTGAAACAAACACAGTAGCATAGTTACCACGGGCATTGCTTGAAGAGAGTCAAGCTTTTCCACCCGACGGATGGAGAGGTCTAAAAGGCGTCTGGTTGAAGGTGTGTCCTGGCCCACTCCCAGTGTTCCCAGCAGTGAGCAGAGCCTGTGGGTCAGTAACTGATTGCTTAAGGCATTACTGCATAAAGGCTGGATGGAGAAAACAGGGGTCTCTAGAGAACAGGGTAAAGAAAGCTTCAGAACGTCCAGCAGAGTGAGAACTGGGAAATGATTCCAGCTGGAGGCTTTGGGGGGGGTGGCGGGCGGATGTCCCACCTTGACCACCCTGTTGTCCAAGCCCTTGGTGTGCTCCTCAAACTCCACCCCCACTGTGAAGTTCAGCTCGTAGTTGCGGAAGGTGCTCAGAGTCTTGGTCTCAAACTTATCACCATCCTGAACAAACACCTTGGTTTGAGTCAGGTGTTGGGCAATCTTTCGCGTGGCAAAGTCGATGTCTGCAGGAAAAATGCGGGAAGAAGCACCTCAGTTTATCACCACAAATAATGCAGATCGCAGCCTTGCCACACTCTGATTATTTCTTACAAGACTGCTTTGGCATCCAGGTTTTCAAGTTGTTTTGGAGGATGAATATTTTCATGACACAATAACAATCAACTCAAAAGTGCGGTGATATTCATGCCACATTTCCCAGAAATAAAAATTCAATTCCACATTTTGCATTTTCATAACCTCTTTATTTAGCCTTTCAAATGATGTTTTGTTCCACCTCCATATTGGTGTAATTTACAGTCTCCCCCCAGGGAATCAAGGTACCAAAATGAAACTTTAAGGTGCAGCTGCAGGGAAGAGACAATATGAATTGCAGATAAACAGCCGAATAATGAAAGACCTCAGACTGTAATCGGCGTCGAGGGCGAAGCCGCCAAACGGGTTGGCTTCGCATTAGCGTGATGTGAGCCAGACCTAATGTTTCACAGAGGGGTGAAACTGCAGAGGAGGCTAAATCCGTAATTATCCCAGGACAGCAGTAATGAGTGGGATGGATTTGTGTGCTGAAAGTCATGCAGCGATGACAGAACTAAGTGAAGCGGTGACAGAATGCTCTACTCTCCACTTTCTCTCCTTTTCCTGTGGATCAGTAACCGGAGACGTCTCTCACCCAGAGCTTTCATGTAGTCTTCGAAGTTCTCGTTGCGAACCATCTCCCATTTTCCGTTGTAGTCTGCAGGCATGTCTGTGTGATGGTGGGGGTGCGGAGTCCTGCGGGTCGGCGTGGAGACGGCGAAGAGTGGCGGAGGAGAGCTGCAGCCCTTGCTCTTCCTTTTATATGCGCTCTCTCCTCCATTAGCGAGTGCCAGGGTGCAGAAGTCATTCGATAAGGCCGTTTATGGCCGAGGGCAGCCGGGCGGGGGGGCAGGGGTCAGCCAGCACCGCCACGACACAGGATGAAATATTAATTGCGGTGCAGTCAGAAGGGGGAGAGGAGTGGCGGTGGGTATGAGAGTGGGGGGGCCTTCAGGAAACCAGGACGGCTCGCCTTGTTCTTTAAACTCCGGCTGAGAAAGTGTCTGGCACTATCAATCAGACCTCAGCGCCACAGCGACCCGCAGGGGGCATCTGAGTTTAAAGAGGTGTTAAAGTTGTCAGCAGCATACAGACAAATCTTTCCAGGGGCCGCTTCGAATTGCGCGCCCCCAACAGGGATCCCGTGTGCCATGGCTGTACAATCCGCTGTCGCCAGGGACCCAGGGCTCACTGGTGCCGTCTCTTTGACCCTGGGGATCCCCCTGGCCGGGTCACCTGACCATGAGGGCTGCTCGCTGGCCCATGCCTTTGCACAGCGGGCCGCTGACGCTTCGGAGGGAAGACTCATTATGACCTGCATCCTGCAGAGTTGCTGAGGAGTGCTGAAGTGTGTTAGTGGTGTTTCTGATGCACCTTAGAATCATTAATTGTTAAAAATGCATATGCCAAGCGTCACTACGTTTCACAGGTTGGGCTTCCTGCTTTGGGACAGGCCGTTGGGAAGACGTCTCTCCAGATCACCCCAGGGCCACCCCATTCCGCCCCCCTCCCGGTCCTCAGAGGGCCGATTTGGACAGACACTAAGACAGAATGATTCTGCTGCAATGCTCCAAAGCCCCAAAAAGTCACCCCGTTCTCCACCCAAGGGGAAGATGCCAGGGAACATTATGCTTTTGTCGTTTTTGCCACGGTTGGCAAAGAATCCTGTGGAAAGAGCCACAGAGGTCATCTCTCTTGAGCTTCTGAGTGTGAGGAGCCAAAGGTCTGACACTGTAAGCTGCTTCCTATCAGCGAGATAATGGCGCGGTGTGAGAGCGGGGCGGACTCTGAAGGCTGCACCCGCCGCTTATCTCCCCGCTTGACCTTCGAACCGAACTCAGCTGGCATCTGGCACCAAAGCAGGCTGTCTGTCCTGTCACCGCTTAACACAAAATATATTGCACCCCGCACTGTGCTGCATTGTTGTGTCAGCAAACCAGGCAACTACGGATCATTCCAGGCAGTACATTAAATAGGACGGGGCGCGAAACGAGCTTGATGGATTTGGGGGGGGGGGGGGCGGCTAAAGAACGGGTCAGGAACATGTGCTCAAGTGAGACGGCCAGCTGACCCGATGGCGATATTCACCTGTCCCTGTCTCTCTCACATCAACATTCAGATGACAGATTTCACTCCTGTACAGAACACTCAGAAGCGCCGGTGAATTATTAAAGTGCTGCCACCAAGAACCAGCAGGCTGTTTGAAAGCACTCCCTGCTAAATGCAGGACTGCGCTCTGCTAAGACAGGGCCTCGGTCTGACTTCGACAGCCTCACACGTTGACTCAGATCTCCCGCCCCTCCATGCACCACAGGGGCACAGGAGTTAACAGGAGTTAACAGGAGTTAACAGGAGTTAATCTCTGACATGAACTGCAAAATAAACAATCAACGTGGGAGAAACTGCAGTGGAATCAGGGGTGTGATTTGTGACGGGGAGATTTAAATTTCAAGGGAAATTAGAGGTGATCTGCCTGAATGTTTCTCAGATGCATTTTGTGTGTTTAATGGTGCTGCTCCTTTCTGCGTGGTTTTCGCGTGTATTAAGGAGCGGCCTTCTGTTTACTCCCAGTGTTTTATAATCGAGTCTGGAAATACCTCCCAGCAAAGTCAGGTCAGAACGGCACAGACAGGTTGCGCTATAACTCAGGGGCTGAGGGTTAACAAGCATATTGGCAATAATTAAAATTAATTAGGTGTAGCTGCAAGGGCAGTTTAGAAAAGCTTTTATGACGGCAGCCTTTTTCATGGACCTGTGATGAGACTGCACTGTGCTGTTTGGCCACAAGGGGGCACTGCTGCTATCTGCACTGCTAATGACTTGCAAGCTGCGTTTTGCCGCCCGTCCTCCCCAGTCTCAAAAAATACATGAATTATTTGTGTGCATGCCGTGCCCTGTATTATCTACATGAGACAGCACTCTGGAAAATGATCCTCCTGCAAAACATTAATTTTTAGGACCCCTGCCTAAAGCATGCATGACAGTGGTGGGGGGGGTGTAGTCACATGACAAATAATTTTCACATTCCGCAGAGGAGTATAGCATCGGGAGGCAGGTAGCCCACCATATAATGTGCTGGTTGTGGTTTTGGCCTTCAGCTTCAGTCCCAGATGGGGGAGGCTGTTGGTCCTTTAAAGGAGGCCCTCACCCAGGAAGCTCACGGGGGTTACAAAAATGTTCTGAGGGCAGAACGAAAAATGATTGGTTCAGAGAGATAACCAATTAGATTATAGAGGAGGTGGGTCCAACCAATCAGATGTCTTGGTCCTGCCTCCTCTAGTTGCTTGAACTCACCTCCTGTACAATTGGTTTTCTCTCTGAACCAATCATTTTTCATTTTGCCCTCAGAACATTATTGTGTAAGTAAAACTCGTGCGAGCACGTGGTGTGTCAACGTGGATAATATAGAGCTGGAATAGTGTAACAGGGACAGAGGGCAGGTAGGGGGTAATGCCCAGGCGTGGAAGCCCAGGCACATGGCAGGTGGGGGGGCTTACGGTTATTAATAGTCTCACAATGGGGTGATTGATTGCCCACTAATAATGCACAGCGCAGACACTGAGTGAATCAGGGGTCTCTCTGTGGGAGGGACTGTTTATCAAGAGCCAATCTCAGGCTGAGGCAAGGTGCCATTAGCTCCCTATTAAAGACATGAAACGGCCCCCCAGGCGCGTCACCATCAACGCTACGTCCGTGCCTGACAGTGTCACATGGAGCCGGGTCGCTGCTTATCCCGGGTCGCTGAGAAGCAGAGATGTTCATGACCACCGTGTTTTAGGATCCAGCCCTGTCTGTACGATAATGTCGCAGCTAAACGGGGGTGACAGGACGACATGGAATACTGCCGAGACGGCCAGTGAGCACATGTCTATGGCACAGGGGTCGGCTCAGGCCCCCTTTAATGCCTCTTCGCCAGTGCGTGCTCACTGAACACAGGCATGGTAGGTGTAGCCGTTTGAGGTAAGTTCCATCGGGAAAATCACACTTGCTACTGCACCGCCGGGAGTGTGAATATCACAGATGTGTTTGACCTTGTGTTGAAGGCCTTTAAACCATGTTGAAAGAGATTATAGCATATAGCCAGAGAAGCTTACAGGCAGAAATGCCTTCGCCTTTAAAAGAAAATCTTATGTAAGAATGATCAATATTCAGAACAATATTAATAATGTTATTATCAATTATAGACTGGTATGTGAGTGTGCCTTGCAATGGGTTGGTGCACCCATCCTGGGTTGTTCCCTGTCTTGTGCCCATAGCCCCCGGAATAGGCTCCGGACCCCCTGCGACCTTGAATTGGACAATTGGTTGCAGAAGATGAACAGATGGATGGATGGATAGTATCAATAATAACAATAAAAGAGATGGTTATAAACATTTAATGGCTTAGTTGTGATAGTAAAGCCAGACACTTTACTTGCATTATCTTTACTTAATTTTATTACAGATGCTTATTCAAAGCAACGCACAAGTGAGGAAAACAGCACATCAGACAAACAGCAGTCAAGAATTCGATTAGGCCTAAGTCGACTAAGCTGAGCTTCTGCTGAATATCCAGGAATGAGTGTAAGCAGCACTGGGGCAGGAGCTACAAAACCTCTTCCAAACAGAGTAAGAACCTAATAAGACAAGTATTCAAAGCAGCAGACTCAGGGAAATGCCACGGACATCCAGGGAGCGTGGAGGGGTGCAGGCTAGCTGAGGCTTTGCATGTGAATCAGGGTCAGGACTTTCCCAGAGCACCCGTGGCGATTCTGCATACCGGATATCCGCCACTGGGCCGTGGCACGTGCCTGCATACCGGCTATCTGATGCCGGGCCATAGGAGGTGCCTGCATACCGGCTATCTGATGCCGGGCCATAGGAGGTGCCTGCATACCGGCTATGAGTGTGGTGGTGCCGGTGGGGGGGTGACTTACCGACACTACTGTAAGCTGCAGTGCATTCTGCACAAAATTTTACATATGATTATCCATCTCAGTTTCTCTTTGGGGAATGAACCCAGCAGATTGTAATCAGTGTTAGCAATACAGCAGTAGAATATTAGCAGTATATTGGTAATATTGCAGGGAATTATCCCCGAAGATTAATTTAGTGTTGGTGGCAATCACAGTCAGGGCGTAGCAATATAGTAGTACTCTAGCAGGTCACAGTCAGTGTTAGTAGCGTAGTATAACTATAGTGAATTAGAGTGTTAGCAGTTCAGCAGTACTTTTCCAGAACACTGTCAGTGTTAGTAGTACAGCGGTACTCTAGCAGTGTTAGCAGAACAGTAGTACTCCAGGTAATCATGGTGTTAGCAGTACAGTAAACTCTAGCAGATCACGGTGTTAGCAGTACATTAGTACTCTAGCAGATCAGTCAGTGTTAGCTGAAGAGTAGTACAGAGTAGTACTCTAGCAGATCACAGTGTTAGTAGTACAGTATACTCTAGCAGAGCACGGTGTTAGCAGTACAGAAGTACTCTAGAAGATCACACTGTTAGCAGTACAGTAGTACTCTAGCATATCACGGTGTTAGCAGTACAGTAGTACTCTAGCAGATCAGTCATTGTTAGCAGTGCAGTAGTACTCTAGCAGATCACAGTGTTCGCAGTACAGTAGTACTCTAGCAAATCACAGTGTTAGCAGTACAGTAGTACTCTAGCAGATCAGTCAGTGTTAGCATTGCAGTAGTACTCTAGCAGATCACGGTGTTAGCAGTGCAGTAGTACTCTAGCATATCATGGTGTTAGCAGTGCAGTAGTACTCTAGCAGATCACGGTGTTAGCAGTGCAGTAGTACTCCCTCAGATTAGATGCCCCTTTCCTGCCTTCCCAGCTCAGCCACCCATGCCTTAAGATGGCTCGATGGAGCTGTAGTTGATCCTGCTTCCTGCTCTGGCTTTCATCCTGGCCCCATGTTCTCATGTGCTCTTTCCTCTGGGTTCCCTTTACCAAAGAAACATCTTGGCATTATCAAACAGCTTCCACATATCAAACGCTGTCTCCTCCTTTTGCAGTCTGCAGGGCTCAGATTCTACACTGTAAACGTCTTCTAACACTCTGCTAACAAGTCAATCACCTACTATGTCTAGAACCAGTACTATGTCTCCAGTTTAATTCTTGCTTGTTGACCATGGTCTGAACACATCAGGTTTTCAGGATCAAGTGAAACTTTGGATGGAATTATTCAAATGTATTCATTTTACCCCTGTTTGTGGTTTATTTTTTATTTTGAAAAGCAAAAGTACAGCAGAGATATAGTCACGTTTCTGCCACATTTCCCTCCAATACGCCCCGCAAGGTGTCCTCTTCTGGAACCGGGTCCCTCACTTCCCCCCAATACGCTCTGCCCGGCATCCACTGGAAACAGGTGCCTCATTTCCCCTGAAAATGTTCTGTCCGACGTTCTCCTCTGGTTCCAGGTTCCATTTCCCCCCCCAAACAGATTTCTTTTCAGCCAATGTCTGTTTGCACATCATTACAAGCAATATGCAATCTGACACAAGCTTAGCAAAAACATCAGTAGACCTGCTGTCACATGGGGCTGTTTTAACTGTGTCCACGCCTTCGGGCTGACAGAAGTGAACGGGGCCCCGGGGACACGTTGCTCGGGGCCGCCAGCTGGAAAGGGCCTGTCACTGGTGACTGATTTCAGTTACATGGACCAGCTCTGGAGGTCAGCTCTGAATATGATGAGTCTGTTTTCAAAATGGATCTTTTATTTCATATATGGCAAAATAGGGCACAACGGCCCTTTGATCTGCCTCTAATCTCTCGTAAATCACAGGGGAGATTGTTGTTGTGGCACTTTGGATTTAAAGGCCATTTGGTAGGCAAATAAATATGAACGTGATAAGAGCCAGTTAGAAGAGAATGAGATGTGCCTGCATAGCCGGGTCCTTCAAGGCTGCCAGGGGGGGACATTCTTCTCACTTATTTTCTTCATGATGTCGATAATGCTGCCCTTATTACACCATCATAAACAACTTCTGAGGCTGCTAGTACTTCCTGAGGTGCCGGTGGGGTGGGGGGGAGGAGAGCCACTGTCAAAACATTTTGCACATTGCTGCATATAGTCAACCAGACTTACTTTATACCATGGATTTTATGCTGAGGCAAATTCCTGCCCCGCCATAAGGGGGTGTATGTGAGCAAAATCAAATTTCCCTAAGAACTTATCGTCTCCTGCTGCCATCCTATGTAAAGCTATATCTTCACAAACAGATTTTTTCTTATGTTATCACATAGAAAAGTCAAATGGCACACCAGGCTGATTTTACATCATGTTCACGCTGGTTTGAGCCTCATAAATGTCAGTGTGTATCACTGTGCGTGTGTATATCTGTGTGTGCGTACGTGTCTCTGACTAAATCAGTCTAGACCAAGGATAATACTCAGAAAATTCAAAAAGGCAAAAAGAAACCAAAAAATGGGAAGTCATCAGCTAGCAAGCTGTGACACAGAAACAATGGCGATGTGCATTTCATTGTAGTGGCATTCCAATGGCCTTTTTCCCCAGAAGCGGCACAAATCAGCCAGGATACTTGACAGGAAGGCAAAGCATCTCCTGCCGTCCTGATGAGCGCCGTGCGGCTCTGCGGATTAGGAAACTTTCGCTGACGTTACGCTGTTAAATTCCGAGCCCAGCTTTTCTGTGGTGCCGTGCTGGAGCCGTGTTTCAGGCCCAGGGCCAGTTTTTTTGTGGTGGAAACGCGCAGAACTAGTTTTCACTGGGAAAATTTATAGCACCAGCTCTGGCAACGTGTTGGTGGAAACGGGGTAACTGAGGCACTTAACCCTCAAAACTGCTCTGGGGTGTCGGATAAATGGCTGACCTTGTGCTTAGATCCCAAGCTTCAGTCTCACCTGTATAACTGTCCCACCGGATGGTATTTGTGAGAACCAATCGTGCTCACATATCTGTACTTGTATGAACATTACTCTGCCGTACACACGCCACCCGGAGGAGCACATGAGGCAGCGGGACAGCTCTCTCCCCCCCCACCAGCTCCAGGCTGACCCTGCCCCCTGACCCTGGTCGTCTCCACCAGATGAAGCAGGTGGCTGCTTGAATCCCTGGCATTTTACTCAGCCTCCACGCTGGGAACATTTCCAGAGATCCGACTGAGTACACAATCACTGGAAAACAGTTCACTTGAATGTTGCCTCCAGCACCTCCTGCTGGTTGGCGATTGTAACAACACTGTTATTCCAGTACTGACCAGGGCAACAAACTCCTCAGGACTGTCAGTCCCTCTGATGTACCACTTTCAATCACCATAAAGACAATTCCTGGTCCTACAGCGCAACACAGTTACAGAATTCGTGTGTGAAGCTGTTTGGTAGCCCTGTAGCAGTTAACGATTCTGTTCTGCTAGCTTTCCAGGGGGCAGCTAATGTGAATTGCTCCTTTAAACTGTCCAGAGTGATTCCAGACTGAAACATTTTTCATGACTGATGCTACGCTCTGAAGAGAATGTAGTATTGAACTACTGACAGGCCAGGTCAGACCAGACCTCCTCACTGCTTCATAAGAACTTGTGCATGGTACTCGAAACCAGTGGTCCTGCCCAGATGTTCTTAGATCCCCCCTGGGCCTCCTACAGGCTGCCGTAGCTTCAGTCCCTAGAGGTTCAGAGGCCAGAGAAGGCCCTTCAACTCTTAGGCCGCAGAAAGAAAGCAGTTCAGATGTCTGGGGGGATACCCCCAAGGATTCTCCCCTCCCCTTAATTTCCTCTTTCTCTCTTTCTCTGCATGCTAAATAATTAACTGGACTTAATGTATTTTCAGAAGCACGCCCCCCCCCCGATCCCATTTTGTGAGGTCATCTGATCTCACATCTGCGAGCCACCCCACCCCGTGCCAGGCCACATGCTGGGGGGGGGGGGGGGGGCTGCATTAAGGGGAGGTGCAGTTAATTACAGAGGATCAGATCTGTTAACGAATAGCAGAGTTATCTGAGCGACTGCGTCACGGAGAGGGGGATGGGTGTGAGTGGGGGAGAGCCCCGAGGGGTGACTCCTGTGCTGTTTAACGGACTGCAGCCTATGGATAATGTGGTTTAAACTCAATAAACGCAAAGGCTGATACACATCGGAGCGATCTATATAAAACAGACACCTTGGATAATATACACCTTCGGTGTCACAGCCGGCTCCTCACTGAATGCTGATAAAGACAGCAAGACGAATACAAGCGAGCTGCGCGCCAGCTGGGAAGGCAGCAGAAGGCCACTTCATGACTGCCCCCTACTGGTCACGCCGTAGGACCGCAATGTGCGACACAAACGCGAGGAGCTCAAATCTGGCAGCGGCCAGCCGCACGTGGGAGTGCTTCACTGCAGCAGGAGGCGCGAGGCCAGATCAAGAAGAGGCGGGACAAGGGACACGCGGAGAGTGACACGGCCGGTGGGGAACTCACGAGGGAACACAGAATGAGAGAGAGCTGCCGATTGGCTCAACCACAACAGACGTTTGGAACAGCCCGGGGAAAATGAAGAGGCGAACAAACAGGCCGCTGTGCTTTCAGTGACGCCAAGTGATAGTCAGAGGGTCCTTTCAACAGCCGTGCTTTTCCCGTTTGAAGCAGTATGTCAATATCAATAACAACATGCCAGACATACAGAAGGAAAATGTAAATGTTAAGTGTAAGGTGGGCGCATTCATAAATATGTAAACCTCGGGGAGCACATTCAACCATGTACGCCGCTTTGAATTTCGACCAACACCTTATGCTTTGAGCGATGATGGAAAGCCAACCGCTAGCAGAATGGATTGTGGCTCTTGTTTTCTGTGCACCGTGTTGTGAAACACATCAACACATCATCTGCTTGCCTCATAACTAACTGTCTGTAAAATTCCTACTCAGTCGTCAGCTTTCGCCAAAACCAAGACCTTGACCTTGTACCTGAAATGTGTGTGTAGACGCAGTCCAGGTGATCGATTAGCATCCTGACAGCTCTGTCGGTAACCGGGGAATATTTAATGACTTTGTCACATGGGGCAGTACAGACCTGTGACAGATTTTGGGGTTCCCCCTCCCAGCTACCGGGGGAGTCTCGTTGTACTTTCCTTAAAGTATAGGCTAGTGGGTCTCCTCTCTTCAGATGGGTGCCCCCCCCCACACCACACATTTGCTATGTGATATTTGCCGCCGGGGCGTGTCGCAAGGCGGAAAAGCGATCATATCTTATCTCTGCAAAGCCAACGTTAATCCGGTAACTTTGAATGCCTTGGGGGCACGGAGGGAGCGGCGTACCGCGATCCCTCGCCGGGTCCTGTGCTGTCGTGTGAGCGGCGGTCCTGACTTCTGGGGCCTTGACAGGAAGTACCTTGACACTAATAAGTAGGGCTGGGTAAAAAATATCGATTCTCCGATTTTAATCGATCTTCAGTTTAACGCAACGATATTGATTCGGGAAATCCCCGAATCGATTCTTAATGCGCGTGCTTCACGTAAGAGGATAT
>JAODLC010000040.1:19188716-19211122 GCA_026781145.1 Hippopotamyrus pictus | reverse complement strand
CAGAGTGGTTTACTGCCCATCCCAGGATGATGTCATTATTCTTGCCACCATACTCTCCATTCCTCAACCCCATTGAAAAATTTTTTTCTGCATGGAGATAGAAGGTATATGACCATCGGTCACATGATCAGACGTCGATTTTAGATGCAGTGGCTGCTGGGTGTGTGGACATCCATGTGGAGGGCATCCAGAGCTGGATAAGGCACTCAAAGGGATTTTTTCCTCGGTGTATTCCAAGAGAAGATATTTGGTGTGATGTCGATGAAAATTTATGGCCAAATGCAAGGGACCGAATGGATTAGGCCGGGTCAACAGTGTACATAACTGTATACAGTGAAACTTTGCTATTTGGCGATTGTTGTTTTTTTTTTTGTATTGAATGTTATGTACCATGTGTGTGAGTAGGTGGTTGTAATGTATTTTTCTTTTCCAGTGTATTGTGCAGCTGAATTTATTTACTGTATTATTTGTTGGTATTACAATGGTTACTGGAAGAAATGTCATAAATTTTTCTTTTGCTTTGCAATAAACATTGTGTGAAAATATAGGATACAACAGCACATCATATATATATATTTTGCAGAGCTTCAAGTTGTTTTGTGTTTTTTTCATGCATTGTACTTTGTGTGAGAAAGTCGTCTTGTGAGAGAGTGCGTGTGCTATAAGTTTGGCAGCATGTGTGACTTTTGGGTGAAGTGTGAAGTGTTTTGGTGGTTTTAGTGCCTTTTGCACCAAAAGTTAACTGATATGCTCAGGTGCATGTTTGTACAGTTCACTGTGTGAAGTGTTTTGAAAAAGTGGACATGGTATTGAGACAAGTGTGAAAATGATTGGAAAAAACTGTAAAGGCTTATGCACAAAGAAGTGAGATTAGCTGTGAGTAGCGGGCCACCACCGCTGACCCGTCACCGGCAAGCGTGCCGGTTCTGAGCAGCCTTCCACAGGTTTCAAGGTTACCACTTATGTTAGAACAGCTTCTGCGCGAAAGGAGAGCAGGTCAGCTGACATCCAGCCAATCAGCAGTCTACATGCTGCTCCCTGCCTAAACTCAGAGGAACGTCACTGTAATCATGGATTCTGTACCGGTTTGCTTGGTAGTGGGTTTATGGTATGGTGATGTCACATGAGGGGATGGGGTGGGGGGGTAATGGATACCAAGCGGACGAGGTCTCATTAACCTCGATTTATCTCAGGTGCTGTTTTCATGTACCTTGCACAGCCCTGACTTTATAAACCGTCCACGTTTATCATGGCATTGACCACCATGGCCCCCAAAGGGCTGGATCCTCGCACCCATGCTTCCCGGTGCTGTTCTGGCAGGAGCACAGCCTACAGTATTAGAGTCAGATGCTAGCACCTCGTTGCTCATTCCCCCTCCCCCCAGTGTTCAGGCGCTCGCCGCCATTGGGCCTTATGTTCGGCATGACGGATGGAAGGAATGCGGGGAAGACGGGGAGGAACAGAGGAGGAGCGACAGATTTACGGTAACCTGACTGAAAAAAAGGGCAAGGGAAACTTACAAGTGTGAGTGTTAGTGGTATAGGTGGAGAACTTTACAGGATAAGGTGGCTTTCTGACACACTGAGGGGGTGTCATGTCGGGGGGGATGAATTGATTGATAGAGATCAACCCCACCGAGTCTGGTCTAGGTGAGGAATTCCTCGTTTCTGTGTCACCATCATAACAGAGATGGAGAGTGCGTGTCAGTGTGTGAGAGAATGTGTGTCAGTGTGTGAGAGCGTGTGTATCAGTGTGTGAGAGCGTGTACGTCAGTGTGTGAGAGCGTGTGTGTCAGTGTGTTAGAGAGTGTGCGTCAGTGTATAAGAGAGTGTGCGTCAGTGTGTGAGAGTGTGTGTGTCAGTGTGTGAGAGTGCGCATCAGTGTGTGAGAGCGTATGTATCAGTGTGTGAGAGCGTGCGTGTCAGTGTGTGAGAGAGTGTGCGTCTGTGTGTGTGAGAAAGTGTGTGTCAGTGTATGAGAGCGTGTGTATCAGTGTGTGAGAGCATCTGTGTCAGTGTGTGAGAGAGTGTGCGTCAGTGTGTGTGTGTGAGAGTATGTGTGTCAGTGTGTGTGTTAGAGTGTGTATATGAGTGTTTGAGGGTGTGTGTCTGTGTGTGAGAGAATGTGTGAGAGTTGTGTGTCAGTGTGTGTGTGAGAGTGTGTGTCAGTGTGTGAGAGTGTGTGGGGAATGGGCATCACACAGCAGGCGGAGGGGTTTGAGTCCCCCCTCCTCTCTCATTCTCTTAAACCGTGGCTCCTGTCAGCACCGCAAGGCGATGCCTCCTCACATTTGCTTTTTTGGGTCATGGCTGCTGCCTGCAGAGACCCCGGGACAGCAATCTCATGTTTTATTGATGCATATTTGCTGCTGTTATCATTAGCGGTGCTTTCATTGCATTCATATTTTCATATTGTAGCTGCTGAATAAAGTCCTCCTGCTGTTAAAGTAGGCTGTGTCACGTGCGTGTACATACACACATGCACACAGCACACCCACATACACACATTTGCATTCATGTCTTTGTGGGGACCTATAGGCATAACCCTAATCCCAACATGATAACCTTAACCCCTACCCAGCCCTAACCTTAACCATAAATTACCAAACATTTTTACTTTTTTGATTGTATTCACAGATCTAAAAAAAAAGGTTTTTATTACATTGTGGGGGACATTTGATCCCCGCAGTGTAATATAAACCTAATCCACACACACACACACACACACACACACAGGTCTGCTTCAGAAGCTCCTTGTTAGAGCAACATTCTCACAGAATCAGCTGAAGCAGTTCAGCCACCATCCAGAATAATCCGGGAGACCAAAGCACCGTACGGCGGCAAACAGACCTGGCAGCTTCAAAGGGAAGGGACTCTCTGCCCAAGTTGGGGGCGACCGGGGGACTCCGGCAGGCCTGATGCAAGCCCCGGAAAGTGCTTTGTGTGATTCGGCAGGCCGACGGGGAAAAGGGAAACTTTAAAGGGCTGCAAAGCGAGTGACTCGGCGGCTTCAGGCAGCGGCGGGGTTAGCCGGGTTAGCGGGGTTAGCGGGGTTAGCCGGGCCACAAGGCGGGCGGGGAGGGGGATGGGTGCTGGGGGGGGCCCAGGGGGTCTTGTATTGGGCTGGGCCTTTCCGACCAGCCCGAGGGGAAGCATCAGAGGGTGGCTGGGAAAGTTTATGCACCCGCCGGTAGACACTCACGTACAGAACAAATAACAGTTCACACCGTGTCATTTCACCTGGAGCAATTCCGCTTAAGTCCCTGGTCCGGGTGCACGATCACAATGAAGGAGCATCCTGCCCCACGTCTGCCGTTCTGCTTGTGCTGTAGAGGGGACGCCTTTGTCCTTTTGTAAATGAAAGGCTGTTTGAGCTCTCGGATGGATTAAAAGATGATTTCCACGAGCCGTGATTAAAGAGCGGGGGGGGTGTGACCGGCATAGCGGCTTGTGTGAATAACATAGTGGCTTTTGTGTGACGCGCGTGCTTGACTGACCTGCGTGTGATTATTTATGCTAGTGACCCCTCGGCCCACCTTCAGCCCTCGCTTCCTCTCACCCAGAATCCCATCCGTTTTCATGGCTGTTACCCAGCTGCAGGCTATGGCTCTGTGTGTCTCTGGGAGCCGGGAGTCTGGCTCTGTGTGTAGCCTGTCAGGCTTTTAAAAATAGCGGCTGTATGGAGTGCACATGGGCTGACTCTCCTGCTATGAATTATGAATCATTCTGCTGTACGATATCTGCAAATGATTATATTTTTAGCAAAATCTGTGACATTCCCAGAATACGTAAATATTAAAGGACAGTATTAATGATTTATGCCTGTTTCCTCCTGATGCAATGAGTACAGAAGAAAGAAGCCAAATCTTTACGTGGCAATCGCCCCGCGAACCCGACTCTCGGCCCTTCTCTACACCAAGCTTCTCTTCTCGTTAAAAGCGTCGCTCGCGATTGCAGGCCTCAACCCGCTGTGTGGCTTAGCTGTGATTGTTGGAAACCGGTTCTCTGTGCACTGTGGTGGCCCTGGGAAGTGTAACTCATGCTGGAACAAGCTGCTGGTCAAGGTTCCTTGGCTTGGGGTTATAGGAGAGACGCGCATAGACACACACACACAGGTTTGTAATTATGTCTTTGTGGGGACTCGCCATTCATTTCCATGGGGAACACTCTAATCCCAACATGACACCCCTAACCCCTATCCAGCCCTAACCTTAATCATAAGTAACCAAAAAAAAAAATACGAGACTTTTGGCATTTATAGTTTGTTGATTGCATTCACACATCTTTGTGGGGACCTGAAAAATATCAAAATAACTGGTTTTTATCACATTATAGGGGGATATTTGGTCCCCACAATGTAATATAAACCTAATCCACACACAGAGACACACATACACATACACACACACACACACACAAACAGACAGACAGAGACACTCAGGTTTGTATTCATATCTGTGTATTGCATACACAGTTTTTTTAATAAATTTGAGTTTTCCCTTATGGGGACCGGAAAAATATCCCCACAAGGTCTAAACAACAGGTTTTTATTGCATTTGGTCCCTACAATGTAATATATACATGCCCACAGACACACACACACACACACACACGCATCAGTTGTATACACACGGCCCTCACCCCATTCGTAGTGGACCCACACATCCTGACAGGTATTCACAAGCTATGTGTATCTGCCCCACCCCCCAGCTCTAGGAGAGGCGATCTTCTCACGCCGCGTCCCACCAGACCACCCCCCGCCCCGAGCCTGTGACCTCGGGACTGCCAGAGGTGGGGGCCTTAGGAGTGTGCCGGGGAGGGGGCTAAAAACAGAAACAGGATTCAGCCGTGGAATAAAAGCAAATTGAGTAAGACATCCACATAAGCGAAATAAATCGCAGTGGTACTTGCCTGGTGCTGCTGGGAACGGCGCCCCCTGCCAGCCTCATCTGTTACAGTTTTGGGTAATTTGCCTCAATTTACAATCACCCAGAAAACAATAAGCGTGTCCCTGCCCCCTTCACACCCCCAGCGACTGAGACAGCATCACGGAGGGTGGTGGGGGGGCTATTGATCATCAGTGTGTCCAACGTCAGCATCGCTGTCACTGCCGCTGCAGACCAGAGAGCATGCAAACAACCTCTATGGCCTCTATGCTCTTATGATTCCACGATCACGGAGAATGAGGCGGGAGAGGGACAGTCCCTTAAAGGGACAAGCAGTACCCAAGCCATGGGGGTCAGGCCATGGGGGTCAGGCCACGGGGGTCAGGCCACGGGTGTCAGGCCACGGGGGTTAGCCTCTGCTAAACCGGGTCAGCTCCTGGCCCTCCGTGAGGTCCCAGAAGCCATCTGAAGGGGCCCAAGACTGGCCCCTGCAACTCACCCCCATCCCAGATCATCGCTCACCATCTCGACCATCTCGGGGATGCTGGTTTATCGGTGAAAAACCACCTGCATTACCATCTAACTGCAATTGACAATTGTAATTGCTTTTCCAATTATGCTATTTAGAAGTCCCAAGGTCCCGTGAAATCAATACCTCCATCTGGCATGCCCCCCAGGACAGGACGTCTGCCCATCGCAGTGCACACCAAAAGAAAAGATTAATTTTACTGGTTAGAAAATTGTATTTGGAGACAAATACCATGTGAAAAAGCAGAACTGCGTGATATTCACTCTTTATTATTAGTATTAATATAGTTATCGTTGTCGTTCATATTCATCCCGCGTTCCTCCCCTCCTTCCTCCCTCACTCCCTCTGTTTCCTCACTGTCTCGGATGTGTGTTGCTTTTTCTCCGGTTCTCGTTTGATCCACCTGACATTCGCACACATGGCTCGCGGTGATTAATGTCGGCGTCGGCTTCAGCATGCTCGGCTGCATCTGCGGCGGTCCTCGTGCAAACCACCCCCCCCCCCCACACCCACCCACAGCAGAGGCTATCGGTGAACAGCTCCACGAAACGCAGCCCAACACCTGAGTGCGCCGCTAGATAAGCGCTACACGCGTAAGATTAATCGCCACGTCCGGCGTGTGGGCGGGGCTGAGCGGGGCTGAGCGGGGCGTGGCCTGGAGGTGCTCCGCTCCGAAATCACACGCATGAAGCCCTTTGATGAATGGGCACCGCTGTGTGCTTTAATCTTTTTATTTGTTGGGCATTTGTAATGGAAAAAGAAACAGATGCAAGAATGACCAAAAGGGAGAGGGATCAGGGAGCCTGGAGCATGCTGACGGTCCCGGGTGTGAGTATAGGCGCTGGATTGTGGGGCCATGTTGGGCTCCCCTACAGTAAATAAATCTCAGGCTGGAGTGTGAGTGAGGGTCAGAATGAACCCCCCCCCCCAAACAGCGAACGTGAGAGAGTCTCCATGCAGCTCGTGTCACTCCAGATGGGTCTCAGCAGCGCCCCCAATGGGTTAGGGCCCTAAAGTAAGGGGTGTCGGTCCGTAGGGAAGCTGGCATTTGGATGTGGCGATTTCCAGTGTGGCGTGACTGTCGGCGCCTTGCGTGGACGATCCAGCCTTTCAGCCGCCTTGCGGGGATCTTGACAGTCTGCAGCGTCCAGCGTTTACAGATAATCATTCGATCAGTGGTGGTTGTGTTGCTGAAAATCGCTTGTTAATGAGAGAGGCCGGCGGAGAATGGCCAGACTCGTTAAAGCTATCAGGAAGTACAAAAGTAACAGCACAGTGGTGGGCATTAAGGGATCTCAAAGGTTCTGAAGGCAAAGGCGGGTCCGACCGGCTGGGTCCGCCTAATATAGCCTAATATAGTGTGTATCTGAATGCCTGCGTTGGCATCTGGGTCTTCCCCACTGCCCTCCCAAAGCTCCATCCTGGGCCCTTCAGCGCCAGACTTTTCCATCTTCCGCCAAGTCACGTGCGCCACTTTTTGGACCGGCGGAGCCCTTAACTAATCAGGCCCGATTGAGATGTTAATTGCACCTCTCACATCATCTGACAGAACAAGTTACTTGAGAACCTGCTGTACATTTCAATGACGTTAACTGATCTGGAAAAAAACTGCCATCTCCAAGCTAACAAAACGTCCCCTGTATTTGTGAGACAGCACAAAGCATATTCACTGATTTAATTTACTGAGATTAATCAGTCAGCCATTCAACGACATCAGGAGTAATCACTGATTAATTGAAAACAAATTAGCGCTGTATGATGTATAATTATTTATTTACAATTATTCCTTTTTCCCTACAATTTGTTTGGCTGAAGGAAATCTTTGGGCTTCTGTGCTCACTTTCTTTGGGCCAACACCTCAATCAAGCACGTCTGACAGTCGACTGGAGCTGAGGACCAGGCCCCTTGTTGAGTCTCATGCACCAGGGTACGAAAGACCCTGCTGTCTATGGGACGCCTTGGTGCCACGGATTTGTGAAGCTGGCATCTTTGCAGAGATAGAAAGCCACCATTATCGCCTCCGTCATCCCACCAGGTGACACAGTGTCTTCCGTCCCGAGAACATTCCGGAGAATGAGCATAGTGTCGGCCTGCAGCTTGTGCCCAGTCGGTGTTTTCGGGAGGGGCGAGCTCGCTGCAAATGAAACAACACGTTCCAGGAGCTGTGAAAATCACAGCTGAGGCACATAGGTCAGCATCCCTTGTGAGGACTGCTTGTCGATTTGAGTAAAAGTATATGGTTCATTCAAAATGGATCCTCTTCCACAAGCTCACCGCCATATTATTCAGGAGATGATTGTGGATGTGAGGCTCCTGCTGCCCCCGGGATTGTGTGTGTGATTTTGAGGCCTTCTGCCTGAGACCTCCTACCTGCGGACCCCCAGATGGAATTGTGTTGTATGTTCCTCTGAAAGCAGAGGAGTCTGTTGTCAAGGAGCCACATGATGAAAGCTGGTAAATATGGGAAGGCGAGCGAGATTACCGCCATCAGCGATCCCACGTGTCGCGCTGCAGCGACGGGGAGGGTCACGTGACCTCCCATACGCTTCATCTCCCGGCCGCATGCTTTTTTCACGGCGGCGAATCGATGCCAGGTTCGCCAGAGGGCAATGAGAGTTACTCTGCTGTCAGGCTTTAATTGTACTCCGAGAATGGAAATCTGAATAATCAACTTGACGGTAATCACCCGCAATTAAGCGGCAAAAAGCCAGATTTGGAACACCACAACAATATGCAATCTGCAGCGTCGGGCCACGCATCCTGCGAGGTCTCTGCTCACCTCCACGTTGGCGAAACCCCTCCCTCTCGCTGCCGTGAGCGATTCTGCCGTAGATACGTCAAGAGGCGTCCGGCTGTGTGTTTGTTCTGTATTTAATTATGCTGTCTGTCTTCGGTGGGCGCTAGCGAGGCGTTGACAGGGCATGCTAACAGCTTGTAGTGAGAGACACGAAGGCAGAGTAACTCGCTGCTGTCGAGGGGGAGCGGACATGTTTGAGAGATTCGTTTGTTTACTCTTCTCTCAGGAAAGGTCCATCCCTGTGACAGGCAGCAAAATAACCTCCTGTCACACAGCAAACGTGATGGGAATTTCATAACCCCGAGGCTTTTCTCCTTACCCTGGGGAAAGGAAAATATCGATTAACATTTCCCACTGTTGACTTTAGGAATCGCGGTGGATCGCAACACTCGCTGAAATATGACAGGGATTATTTCCCACTAGAGTACTTTCTTTTTCCAGTTTTCTGAGCTCATTGATGGCAAACACAAAAGTATGTTCCTCGGAAAACCATTATCACACAGACAAAAGTTAAATGGATTAGCTGGCTCGATGCGAGTTTCGCATGGACAGTGGAAACAGACTGTCGGCATGTGCTGGGCAAACGTCAACAAAAGGTGCAAGAGACGAATTCGAGGAGGCGCTTGCGGAGGGCTTGAATAATCTCAGCAGGGCCATTTCCATAGCTGACACAGGATTAATAATCCTTAAATTCTGGTAAAAGTGTGGCATACAAGGAATGCCGCTGTGATGCAGCCACATCAATGGGAATCTCACATTAAATACCGTAAGAAAAAATCTGATTTCACAGAACATTCCGTTAATGTGACTTTGAAATTTCCCCTCTACTTTGAAGATGATGTCCAGCCCAGCTGTAGCATTTACCACTGAAACCACAAACAACAAACCGGTCCAGGCTGCTTTTCACTGTACCAGGTTCAAATCCGTGTTAGAGGCTCTTAAACAGGACCTGTCCAGGGCCTCCTCAGAATTCTCTGGAAGGACAGCTGGATCCGTCTGAGTTTTATGTCGTTCGGGTCACCGCCCTGCCAGCACTGACTGACAGAAATGGCCACCCACATGAAAGGGAGAAAATGACGGTGACAGGAATCATGGAAACTGGCCTTTGCAGAGCCCCCCCTCCATGCTGCTGATGCCATTACGTGGGTAGTGATGGGCAGGTGTGTCTGCCCCCCCCCCCCCCCAGAGACAGGACCTCCCTTTTCAGACAGCTGTGGGAAACAGTCCATTACTGGGGCCTGAATGCATTAGCTCCTGGGGGTGGAGGGGGGGGGGGGCATCGCTCCAAGTCAGCAGCTCTCAGAGAGCCCAGATCCTGCCAGGAGCACATCGCCCACCCCCCCATCCGGCATTAAGTCTGAGCCAGAGAGATGAGGAGTGCGGGTCAGTGCCCCGTGTGGGACATGTCATTATGTGTGACAGCGACAAGGCTAACAAGATTAGCACAAGCAATAGCTCCAGCTAAGGGATAGATGTCACATCAAAAGGCAGCCAGTCAAGCAGATTACCACTGCCGGCGTCTTATTTACCTGGCTTTGGGGGATTTTTACTACTGTTTCTTGCCTGATTGGTGCAGGTAGGCAGACAGGCCCTGCAGTGTGGGCACATAAATATTCAGGGTTTGAACCCTGGCAGAACTGGGCCCCAGGGGCTGCATTAACTGCTGTTCCCCCCCCCCTTGCTCCAAATTCAGTTTGGCAGGTACCAAGCCACCCTCGACTCAAACTGGTACAGATGTCTGAGGTCATAGCCATATCCCAAGCAGTGTAGCGTCGACCCCTCAGTTTTTGGGTCTAGTGTTCAGTGCCACATTGTCCCCTGAACCTTCGGGGCTGGATGGTACAGCCAGGGGGTGACAGAGAGGAACCATGAGACTGGAGTCCATCTCGTTAGCTCACACACTGGATGCTCAGCTTCGGTATGGCCCCGAGTATCAGCAGAGCCGTCATGGGATTGGACCATCATTAAAACATTTCCCTATAATGGCAGGTGGCTGTTAGGTTTTTCTGTGAAATATATGGAGGGGCGTGTGGCGAATTAGATCACACAGAAGACCTTTAAACTCACATCCCATGTTTTACTGACACGCGTGTGTCCCATCAAAGCAGAAGCAGCCTCTGTGTTCTTCTGTCACTGAAGAATTTTAACGATTCTTTCTTTGTGTTCATCCATTTTCACGGCAATTGAATTAATCCGTCAGCCGAATGCGGCAATAATATTAGGGAAGCATTCATTAAATTTCTGTCAGAAAGGCATTAGCTATTGTTGCGATTCCAGAGCGCAGGATGGAGGGATGGATGGGGGAATACGGTGCTGTGACACCCCTCTGCTGTCATCGCCACACTCCAGGCCTTTCGTCCGGACTCTTGTTATGGAGTTAATAGTAGCCTGGATGTAGTTTGACAAAGAATGAGGAGGCAGTTTCATCAAAAGAAGGAAAAATTAGTCTGTCAATTTGCCATTTGTTTTTTCCGATGCGTGTATTCTCTAAACGCCCACGTTGTGCTTGAGTGACGAACGACGCTTAGGGCCCTGAGCTGCTGAAATAGGGCCCCCCTTTCTGTTTCCCGCAGAATCACCCCCCCCTCCCGGGTCTGCAGATCGTGACCTGCATGGCAGCAAATGTGGATTCTGTGTTTTTTTGGTAGGAAACCTGAAAGTCCACTGCTCCCTCACTGGCACAGATAGTGTGCTTTGTCAAGAACAGTGCACTTTTTTATGGATGGCGCGGTTTGTCTCGGATGGTGTGTGTTTTCACAGACAGCACGGTTTGTTACGGACAATGTGCTTTTTCATGAACAGTGCACTTTTTCTCAGATGGCGCATTTTGTCACCAAAGACGCACTTTGTCACAGATTTATGCTTTTTCATGGACAACGCGCTCGGTCACAGATGCCGTTTTTTTGTGTATCTCAGTAACATGCTTTGAGGAACATGCTTTGTCACGGACAATGCACTTTTTCACAGAAGATGCTCCTTTTCACAGACATTGCGGTTTTTTATGGACAGCATGCTTTTTCGCGAATGACGTGCTTTGTCATACATAACATACTTTTCCATGGACAATGCACTTTTTCACAAACAATGTGCTTTTTTCAAGGATTGTGTACTTTTTCACTATTGACAAGCTTTGTCACAGACAACACTTTCAAGAATGATGTGCTTTTTCACAGAGGCATTCTCTTTCACTGATGACACACTTTGTCATGGATAGTGTTGTCTTTCACACATGGTGCTCTCTTTCACAGACAGCATTCTCTTTCACTGATGGCGCATTTTGCACATATAGCAGGCTTTTTCACTGACAGCATGCTTTTTCATGAACAACACACTTTATTACAGATGGCACGTTTTTTCACGAACAATGTGCTTTTTCACAAATGATTTCATGGAAGGATGTTTTCTTGCGGTATTTCAAGGACAGCATATTTTTCATGGACGACATGCTTTTTCATGGACGATGTACACGATGCACTTTGTCATGGACGGCTCGCTTTTTTTCACAGAGACCATGAGGTTTTTCCACAGACAAAGTGCTTTTTCACAGATGGTGTGCTTTCATGATCGACATGTTTTGTCATGGACAGCGTGCTTTTTCTTGGACAACATGCTTTGTCATGGATGATACACTTTTTCACAGATGATACCTTTTTCACGATCAACCCACTTTGTCACAGATGACTCTCTTTTTCACAAACAGCAGTTTCTTTCACAGATGGTGTGCTCTTTCATGGACACTGCGCTTTTCCACATATTGTACAGTGTATTTTTTCACGGACGACACACTTTTTCACGGATAGTGTGCTTTGTCACAGATGGCACACTTTTCTACAGACTATGTCTCCTAGAGAAAGAGAAAAATTAAGGACAGCAGCCCGACCACTTCAGCTGAACCGGGTGTGATAATGCTCTGGTGTGTATATACTGCAGACAGCTCCCCCCCCACTTGCTAATGCTGACCATTCTGGTACCCTTCCTCTCTTCCTTCCACACTAATCCAAGGTCTAGTGTGCACTTGATGGGAGTGGGGCGAGCCTGGGGGCCTGGGTCACCTTGGTCTCCACGTAGGAGCCACAGTGCAGTAGGGGGCCCGTCTCATTGCAGTGCAGGGTCGCAGCGAGGTTTTGGGATGGCCCCGGACAGCTGCCGATGTCACCCGCTCAGCGGCAACACACAATTAAATATTTAGGGCATGGCTCATTGTGGGTGGGGGGTCGGAGTGAACTCTGATACCTGGGATCTTTCCGAAATGGAGGTTTAGTGGGGAAAGTGGATCCCTCCCCGAAAAAGCATAAACTACTAGGCTGCATCTGAAAGGGGGTCAGGGGTAGGAAATGTAATTAGATTTACTGAAACTTTAATGTCACCCGCCTTCCCTCCACAGTCAAATGAAAGTAAATGGACATTCCTGCCCTTCATTACTAATTCAAAGAGCTTTGATTGGTCCAGATCCTAATAGGCTCATATGAAATATTCAGGCATTGGGAAGCAGCCTGCTGTCACTTTTAGAAAGTAGCAAATTGAGAATGTTAAACCCCCCCCCCCCGGCCACCACATACACACACACGAACGGTGAGTTTGAAAAGATAGCCGTACATTTCAGATGGGTGGGGGACGTGTGATGTCACCTTGCTGTGTGACACTCGTTTGCAGCTGAGGGTGTGAATGCTGAAGGTAGGGATGTGAATGTGGGGAGGTGGGGGGGGGGGGGGGGCAGGCAGACGCTGTTTATCATTCTCTGTCGATGGCGGAAGCTTTGCAAACTCCTCCCCCCCCCTGCCTGGCGGGGAGGGAGGGCTGCGGCTCGCTTGAAATACATGTCGCCTGTGTTCTCTGCCATTTCTGCCTCAGAAGCAGAGCAGCGGCAGAGCAGCGGCAGAGCAGCGTGAGATAAGAGGCAAGGTGTTAAAGGTTCAAAGCATGGAGAGAGAGAGAGAGGCAGAGAGAGAGAGAGCAGATGGGGGGGGGGGGGGGGGAGGCAGTTTGCATGGCCTCACTGACGAGGTGGGCGTCCGAGTGGAGGGAGACACCCTGCAGACAAAGCCCATCGTATCCATCCACCTCATGGCAAACCGCACCCCCGTTCCCCTTCATCGAGACGCTGTGTTCATCACGGCTTCTGAGCTGACCGTATCTATCAAAGCTTAATTTCATCCAGATTTTTTCATTAACGAAGCATCGAAAGCGGCAGGTATGCCCACGGACTGCGGCTGATGTGACTCCGCGATGTTCTGGTGGGGATGCTCTGTATCCCCTCGTGGGGATACAGAATTATCTGTTACGTCAAACCGGCAGCTTCCTGCTTTAATTACCGCCAAGACGCGGGAGGAAGTCACTGGTGCTGAGGTCAGGGGCGCCCCCCCACCGCCCCTTCACCATGGCGCTACTGAGATCTCTGTCACACTATAAAAACACCCCGCCCCGCTGGACCACCCAGCATTTGAAGCAGGTCCCCACCTGTAATCGCCCCCCCGAGAAACCAGCCACATCAACTGGGGCATCCAGTGTGGAGCAAGAAAGTGAGACCCCTCCCACCAAACTAAGAGAAGGCAGACTGTCCCTTCAATGGCTTTTATTTTTGGGCATGTGGAGAGCTGTGCTTCCCTGCCATAATCGTTTAGAAGCACACTGCTGACAGGACAAGGCAGCTGAACATAAAACATAATAAAATACATGCTTTTTTAAACTGAAAAAACATTTATTAATGTGTCTTTTGTACTCTGGTGGCATCAGCATTTGCCCCAAAGGCATCAGGCTCAGGTTCGCCTCCCCAGGCACTTTTCCTGCCTCAGGGCACCAGCCCCCCCCCCCAGAAGGGCCACCATCCCCGTCTTGTTGCCACAGACAATCAGCTCTTTGTTTGAGGACGGCAGCCCAGCCTGGCTCTTATCACACCCCAGGACCTTCCCAGAAAGGTCACCTTCCCAAAAATAAAACCACGATAAGTTCAATTATCATAGGTCAAATCAGGCAGTCAGGCTAGAAAAGAAAACCACAATCGATTCCAGAATATCCTTCACTAGAAACATAGCACCTTTGCTGGGTAATACCCTGAACAATGTATGAAATAGTGACCGACAGCATTTCGCAGTCAGTGGTGATCAAATAGCATTTTACTGCATTTTGCACTGCGTGCAGTAGGCTTCCATAGCAGGTCCACCCCGGGTGTGTGCGTGTGTAGGGGTGGGGGTATGGACCCACTATGGAAGCCTCCTGCCTGCTGGGGGGAGCTGAAAGCTGATCTTCCTATTCGCCCTTGTTGAGGCTCCCGAGCTCTACAATATCCCCCCACATGAATAGAACTCACGCCCATGTGCTTTGGCCCGGACTCACACACCAGAGCCCCACAGGTACCTAAAGCGTTTGTTTAAGCACCACCCAGCAGTCGGGGAGCCCTGGAGCGCATTTGGTCCCGGTCCTGCAGGTTTAGCAGCTATGGCTGGGTAACTAAAACTGGCTTGATGCGGCGAATCCCAGAGCGTCGCAGGTTCTACTGCAGAGGTTTGTAGGAAGAGGATTTAACAAAAGAAAAAGGACTCAAACTCAAGACAGCAGTGAAGTTGAACCTTTAACAGCCAAACTCCAAAAGCCGTAAAAAATTAAATGCTCAAACCCACCTACCTTCAGGCGCGGCGGCACAGCTCCACCTCTGCTCAGGTCGCATCTCACCCCCGTCGCATTTAAAGTGTAACAGCTTGATTAGTCCAACGGGAGCCGGCTGCTTCCCATTAACCGAGAGCTTTGCCACTGCACTGCTGTGGAGCCCCCTGCCAGCTCACCACACACGTCATTGTTTAGTCCCCAAACAGTCTTAGACAAACTGTCAGCCATTTTAAAGCTTTTTTAAAATGCACTTTGCACACACTTCGGCCTATCTCTGCGCCTTCATCACCGCAGGCGGCTGATTAGTAATTCTGTAAAAGCTACGTCTCAATGACCGTATTTCAGGTGGAGGGGCCACATAAGGCCTTTATTAAAAAATGATACATGATGCATGAGCTGTGAGCCTATTTTATAGCGCCCTGCACAGAGAATAACAGTATCAGGCAGGAATTCACAGCTGCTGTTGTTTTTTAATGTTTATGTATTTATATAAAGACATCAAGCATGACTTTATGGAGCCCGTTTATCAAGAGCACATTAAAATATTCCCAGTAAATATTAATAAAAAAAGACCAGCGACATCAAATGAATGAACTGTCAGCAGGGAATCAGGGGATCAAAGCATGCTGTGTGGCGCTCAAATGGGAGCGACCCCCATCTCGAACACCCCCACCCCGAACCCCAACCCCAAGTACACAGTTTCCCAGCTGTGGCAGCATCAGATCATGACGTGGAACAAAAAGAAATCAACAGTGTGCAGCCCTAGCCTGGAGTTTCCCTTCATCTAAATATCACCTGATAGGTTCTTCCATAAAACAGTCAGGAACACAAATCAGCTGTGATTCAGCCTTTGTCATTTATTTAGCCGATGTTTTTATCCGGAGACGTATATTTTTTTAGAGAGACACAGGGCCAGTTAGTTCCTGGAGCAATTGGGGTTAGGAGCCTTATTCAAGGGCTCAGCAGTGAAATCACCCTGACAACAGTGGGATCTGAACCCACAACCACCTGATAGGACACGCAGAAATCTAAGACACATGCCACCCGTTGTCAGAAATCACACGTTGAGCATGTTATTACCCCACATCATGTGCCTTCCTCTGATCATTATGGGATGTGTGTCCTTATATTCCACTTCCCCAAAAGCAGCCGCGTGTGTGTGTGTGACCAAGGTCTGCTTACACATCAGATGCAATGTAGGGACGGTGATATAAAACACAGCAGGTGAGAAAAGATTTAACAAGGCGATCTTCACAAATAGTATGTGTTCATTAAAGTAAAGGAGGTTTCTTGCAAGGGAGGAATTTTCCTAGCCTTTTGAAGTAATAAAAGAAGCAGTTTTTTCTCTTGTTATCTTTTTAATTATGTTCTCAGAATTTAAGCTGGATATTGTGGCACTCTAATCAGTGAAACTGTGCTTTTATAAACCTGAGATTCATCTGAAATGGTGACAGAGCAGCTGATTTGTGTTTCTATTCACCCATCCATCCATCCATCCATCCATCCATCCGCCCCTGTTCATTTAAGCATGTATTCATCCTTGTGCGATTAAGTGAGGGTGCACTGGTAAGGTGGATTCACGTCACTGTGATGAGGTGGCGTACTGACCAGCTGGTACACACGTGACTCCTTATTTCCATGGAAACCAAATCCCCTCTTTGCTCCTGACAGGAGAAGCTCACAGCCACTGTCTGATATCCAGGACCAGAACCACATCATGGACCCTGAGATGTCACGGACACACTCGGCTGACATTTCTGTCCCCATAGTCATAAAATCTGAACTTTTCATCCAGTGCCACTATTTAAAAATCCAGAGTTACCACGTGTTACCCTCCGTTATGATAATTTAAATCATGCTTATAGCAGAATCCACAGGATGGAATCTTCTGCTCAGTCTACCCGATAAGATCTGAATCCAGTTCATCACTGAATCCACTTTATGCAAACGAACATGTACTTTGTATATCGCAGTTACTCATTTGCCTTTGTCAAGCCGAGGCTCTTATCCAAAGTGACATTAGATCAGACCTATGCTTGCTGCTGAATGTAACTGTGCATAAATCGTTGCTGTAAGGTGCAGGGTGTTCATGTAGGAAATCACCGAAATCCGATACTAGTCAGGGATTGACATAACTGGTACGCAAGTACGCATTCACATTTAAAAGCGATGCGTGCAGCAATTGTAACAGCGTGACTGCGTACGCATTTGTGCCGATATGACAAGAAATTATCGTGCATCTGAACCTTTATATGCTAATTCGTACTTCATATGCGGCATAGAGGTTCACAGAGGTCAAAGGTCATCATCTGTCCTTGTACTTCCTGCTGATCGTGCAGCATTCCTGACATACATGTGCCTAGCGCCATAACGCACATTCAAAACCAGGAAGAAGAATCCATTTTGACTACTTTATGCAGTGTAGGTATATATTGTACATTAGCGGATGTGCTCAGGTTATGAAAAACTGCATATGTATTGGCAGCGAAGTTTCGCATGCAGGGATTTTAGAAAGGCAGCTGGACCAGATGCAGCTGTCGCTGACAGGCGCGGGATTCTGCGGGATGGGGTCATTCGTCCATCTGACAGAGGGCGCTGTGCTGACAATGTCAGCAGTAACGATACAGCCCAGTCAGCCTCAAACACACCCCCAGTCCCCCCCCGCAAGAAAGACGAGGCTGATTCAGAGCTTACCCAGCCCTCCCCCATGCCTTAATGTCATAAAAGTTATTGTAATTAACCTAGGAGCTAATTAACGACAGCATGGGTCTCTTTGGCTGGGGTAAACACTAACCCTGGCTCGTGCATTCAGCTTCTCCCGTTCGTAAAAACCCCTCACTTACCTGCACTGATTAAAATTTTAGTTATTCTGTTTTTGGAACTAAATCTTTGGCAGTGAAATGACTTTTTCTTTTAAACTTTTATACTGGAATCACATTTTTAAAGGGCATGTTTAAATATTTCAGGAAATGTGTGCTTCACTTATGGTGCTGAGCTGTGAAATTTTATTTCAAGCGGGAGGCGGTGTACCGTTGCACAGCTGTATGGTAACTAGGTCAGAGTGGCATTAAGGAGGGACGTGATGATCTATAAAGCTAAACCCCCAGGGCACTTACTGGCATTAAGGAGTGAACAAGAGTGTCTCAAGAGTGCATGTAGGGGAGTACCTTTCTGGGGTACCTTTAGGGAGCAATTGATCTTAAAAATTAAATACAAACTATATGTGTTCTGTAGCATAAATAAAATCCCTCATTGTGGGCAGCTGTAATATCACATGCTGATTCTACAAGGCCGGCGGCTCAGGTCGAGGTCGGTCACTCGCTTACTGTGCAGCCACTGCTCTCCGGCGCCCCCTGTAGGGGACTGTTTGGTGGTGCTTCCCCCTTCTGTTCCTTTCTGTTGAGGCTGACTGCATGTCTTGGGCCAAGCGCTTCTCCTTACGCAAGCGTGGGGGGGGGGGGGGGGGGGGGGGGGGGGGCAGCCACGCCCGCTCTCCACCGCGTTCTCCACACCGCAGAGACAGTGTGCATTCTCAGTGCCTCAATTGCGGCAATCGATCTGCTTCCTCCCTCCAAGGAGCATTTACAGGATGGAAAAAAGATCAGTGGGATGAATATATTTGGAAAAGACGGAAATAATGGAGAGCGTCCCAGGACGGGGGAGGGGGTGTGCCTATTATAGTAATCGCTATTGACTGTTCCATTTCTTTATTTATTTCAGTGAGGAACAAATCAAATGTGTTTAACGGAGCAGCCTGCGGCTAACTGGCATGTCTCTCTCTCTCTCTCTCTCTCTCTCTCTCTCTCTCTCTCCCTGCAGTGAACAAACACAAACCCTGGATTGAGACTTCTTACCACGGGGTGATCACAGAGAATGCAGACACCGTGCTGCTTGACCCCCCACTGGTGGCTCTGGATAAGGACGCCCCTGTGCCCTATGCAGGTGATCGAGGGGTGGGGTGGGCCGGAGAGGTTCTCGTAATGGTTACAGACAGAGGTGATTGAACTGCTTCACTGAGCTTGTGTTTGCCTACTGCCCACCTTGCAGTCTGGGGACTTGGCTTATCTCTATGCTATAATATGGGGTCTCGGGTTACCTGTATGCTGCAGTATGGGGTCTTACTGTAGGTTACCTGTATGCTGCAGTATGGGGTCTTAGGTTACCTGTATGCTGCAGTATGGGGTCTTAGGTTACCTGTATGCTGCAGTATGGGGTCTTAGGTTACCTCTATGATGTAGTATGGGGTCTTTGCTTACCTCTATGCTGTAGGATGGGGTCTTGGGATACCTCTATGCTGCAGTCTGCGGTGTAATTTCCTACCAGTTCTGAAGCTTGGGGTTTTGGCTTCCCCCACTCTGTTCTCTGGGGTCTTGGCTTCTTCCCCCTCTGCTCTCTGGCTTCCCCCCATTCTGCAGTCCCGGGTCTGTCATGCCAATGACACGGCTGTTTTGTCAACTCCAGTCCTCTGTGTCTACCAGGCTGACTGATGCCTGTCCAGGCCCTCGTCCTCCACGCGAAATCCCCTGATCTGGCGGCTCATACCCCTCGCCCGTCGCCTGGCGCCGAGCCCTCCGCCTGTGCCGGCTTACTGGTTATTTCTGCCCCTTTCAAACAAAGTCACATGGCACTCATTTGCTTTCCCTCCTGGGGGAGTCTGGACGACGTTATTCGTGATGTTTCCCGGGGAGGAAGAGCCAAAGATGTAGCCCGAGTGACAGAAGGGTGATGCGTAGCGCCAGAGAGCCAGAGACAGCGTGGGATGACAGCTGGCCTCCCAGATAAACTCTCTGCAAAGTTACACAAAGTTCAGCTCTTCTGATGGGGGTCACATTTATTTTTTCGCTCATATATCCTCCTGGTGATTAATTTGTCCGCTGTTTTCAACAAGCTCCTAAATGTGAGAAAACAGACATAATCACGGCACAGTGAGTGTACCCATGAGGGACGGACTCGAATTAAACTTTCAGCGACCAGGACAGGTCTTTCGGTTCTGGGGTGGGGGGAGGGGAGGAGATCCTCCATAGGTCCAACACAAAAAGACACTCCGAAATAAGCTGAACATTTAATCAGAAAATGGCAAAACACTAAATCAGCTCTAAGATTACTATTGGTAGCAAACTGGTAATGGACCCTTTCAGCCACAGTATCCAACTATGTACAATTATGCAATTTCTAAAACAATTGAAAATGTATTGTACTTGTAAATGATAATCAGTGAGCTGATACAGTCGGCTGTTTAGTGAGCCACATTAGCAGTGTTATGATGTGAAGCACTGTGCATCAATGTCTGCTTTCGAATGAGGTGCGTGCGTAGTGCAAATTCTACTATCTTTTTTTATTTTTTCAATTATGAACAGCATGTTAATTGCTAAAAGCCCATTTTAACATTTTAAGCTGTATGATGCACTGCAGGGCCTATCACCTGTGCTGGCTAGCTGGCTATTTGGCTCTCACCTACTGCGAATGACCCAAGGCAATGTTGTAAAGTTCGCACTACAACTTTTAAATAAATTGGAAAATTTTCTGCACTCAATTAGCTTCTAGCTAACCCAGTGGGACGTAAAGGTGTGTGGCAGTACTCCTGTGATTCGCTGCGGTGATTTTCCCTGCGCCAAAGCTCACGTTAATTTATAGCTAAGCCGGTAGGAGGTACAGGTGTGTGGCAGGCCTGCTGCGATTCACTTTACCTCGAAGGCATTTCAGCTGCACAGAGAGGATCTGTGCAGGCAGCATTCACACCTCATTAATTAACAACTGGGATTCATTTCCTCTCATGGCCTTGAATCGACGGTGCCCACTGAGGGAAGCGTGTCACGCCACCGTAAGCTACATTCCCACGACATCACCACTCTCCCATCACCAGCTGGAAAACTGTATGCCCCCCCCCCTACAAATTAGGCATCAAAAAGCAGTACAAAGCATATAAGCGGGGCCTATGGGAGCCGCTATGTGAAACACAGCTTTGATCTTGTTTTAGGCTGTTAGTTTGTCCCTTAGTGAGGGCAGTTTGTAAGTGAATTTAGGAGCTGAAGAGTCAACACTGAGGGGTCATTTGTTACCGAGGGCAACGTGAGGAGACTCCTGCGGGGGGAATTGGGGGTCACGGGCATGGACCGAGCCTCCTCCTAGGGGGAGCAGTGGGCATGGCTGTAAATGGCGCCCCCTCCTGGGGGGAGCAGTGGGCATGGCTGCAAATGGCGCCCCCTCCTGGGGGGAGCGGTGGTCACGGATGAAGCCATAAATTACACGCAGCAGGAAATAAATCTGGCGGTTAGGCAGGAGATCAGCCTTGTAAGGCTTCTAAAGTCCGAATGTCAAACCTATATTTAAGCGGTGCTGGGAGGGATGCGGCAGCTCCGGAGCCTATCAGCCATGATGAGGGGGCTTTCCTGTGGCCCTGCGCTGCCTCGTCCTTTTCTGGTCGCCCTTGCTCTCTCCGTCTCCTCTTTCTGCATTTCCCATCTGCAGGTTTAATCTTCTCCTGATAGAATTCTCTAGCATCTGCCCGGCTGCTATGGCTGAAAGTACACCGGAACAATACAATATACTTTAAAAATGCATGCAAAGAGTGATCCACAGACACTGGGACAGCTTGTCTAAAAAAGCAGTTCCTGCTGTCCTGCAGCTGTCTCGCCCCTCACCAATCGCTGCCTTACATGCGACGAATGTTACATTCGATGCATGTTGCATGTGATGTTGCGTTCTCCCAGGAAGCAGCAGGGTTAGGGTTACTGTCTCACAGAATTTGGGGCGGGGCGTCTCCTCTGCTGTGGGTAGCTCGCATATGACTGTAAGATCCCTGGCGGTATCTCATTTAAATGGGGGTGCCTCCTTTGACTGCCTATGTCTCCCTGTTTGATGCCGACTAACCCCCCCCCAAAAGCTGGTGTCCCTTTAACCCGGTACCTTTTCATTAGCCGCCCAGCTGAGCACAGACACCGTGCAGTTAAGCTCCTCTTGTCGTCTCCTCCCCCTCTTTCCATCCTTCGTTCCCCAGAGTTTCGCTGCAGTTTAGGCTGGAGATTGGGCGTCTCCGCGGCGCACCATTAATCGCTATGGGAACGACGGGCCGCTCGCGTGAGAGACACCCACCTTGGCGGAAAATAACAATAAGTCTCGGGCTGAGGGCTGAAGGCTGCTTCCTTCGGTGAGCCCTGATCTTCCTTAATCAAATGGCTGCACTGGATGCTTTTGTTTACCTGAAATGCAGAGAGCTGTACGCCAAGGGCCCTGGGGGCCCGTCCCCCACAGGACAAGCCTCATCTTTATTGTTCTGGCTGATTGTATTTATTGTTTTTCCTGTAGCCAGTCGGCAGAAAAACAAACAGCTGAACGGGAAACGCAGGCTTCCACACTGGAAGGTCAAATTAAAGGCGGCGAAGCAGCGGCTTCTATTCCCGCTAATGACATTACGCACCGCTGGCTTTTCCCGGCCGTGGGTTACGCACTCGCTCCCGTTATCTCCTCTCTGGGGGGGGGAGCAAGGAGCCTGTGTGAATGTTTGCTCTATTCGTGATTTTGTTTGGTCGGGAGATTAATCGAGGCCAAGCTGAAAGTAGCGTTAGATTAATTCGAGATTGGATCTTAAGTGG
>JAODLC010000040.1:19142420-19152485 GCA_026781145.1 Hippopotamyrus pictus | reverse complement strand
AGGCCAGTCAAGTTCCTCCACACCAGACTCGCTCATCCATGTCCTTATGGACCTCGCTTTGTGCACTGGTGCGCAGTCATGTTGGAACAGGAAGGGGCCATCCCCAAACTGTTCCCAGAAAGTCAGTAGCATGAAATTGTCCAAAATGGCTTTGAATACTGCAGCATTAAGAGTTCCTTTCACTGGAACTAAGGCGCTAAGTCCAACCCCTGAAAAATAACCTCACACCATAATCCCCCCCTCCATCAAACTTTACACTTGGCACAATACAGTTAGGCAAGTACTGTTCTCCTGGCAACCAGCAAACCCAGACTCGTCCATTGGATTGCTAGACAGAGAAGCGTGATTCATCACTCCAGAGAACATGTCTCTACTGCTCTAGAGTCCAGTGGCGGTGTGCGTAACACCACTGCATCTGACACTTTGCATTGCATTTGGTGATGTAAGGCTTGGATGCAGCTGCTCAGCCATGAAGTCCTCTACACACTGTTCTTGAGCTAATCTGAAGGCCACACAAAGTTTGAAGGTCTGTAGCTATGGACTCTGTAGACAGTTGGCGACTTCTGCACACAGTGCACCTCAGCATGCATTGTCCCCCCGGCCTACCATTTAGTGGCTGAGATGCTGCTGTTCCCAATTGCTTCCACTTTGTTATTATACCACTAACAGTTGACTGTGGAATATTTAGCAGCGAGGAAATTTCACGAATCGACTTATTGCGCAGGTGGCATCCTATCACGGTACCACACTTGAATTCACTGAGCTCCTGATAGTGACCCATTCTTTTGCAAATGTCTGTAGAAGCAGTTCGCATGCCTATGGGGCTTGATTATATACACCTGTGGCTATGGACGTGATTGGAACACCTGAATTCAATGATTTGGAGGGGTGTCCCAATACTTTTGGTAATATAGTGTATTCATTCGGGGTGAAGACTGCAGAGCAGGGGCACTTCTGCAGCTGTTCACTTCAAGAGGCACACAGCACTGTCCAAGGTCCTCTATGCCCCTGTCAGGACATGGAGAACTGGGAAACAGAAGTGGAGATGGGGGGGGGGATTAAAAAATTACATTTCAAGCGCTCGCTGTATCGCCTTCAGTCAGTGTGCACCCCCACCCGCCCCGCTCACATGATGTTAGCAGCATCATTTTGGGGAAATTACGCATGTGAGACCGACCTCAGTTTGTATAGCGCCTTTCCGAACACAGCAGCCCGATCACGGTAAATATTAATCGCAGAGTGGGATTATCCTTTTTCTACTTAAAGAAACTTATTTCCCAGCAAGACTTGGGGGGGCGGACGTTTGCGCCAAATGATCCGATCGCCGGAGCCCCTGTGCCCACATGAAGCCTCTCTGTAGGAGGAGCTGGCTGGGGGGGTTATCGCGGGTACAGACCGGGCTGGTTGTGTGCATTCTCACACACTGTCCTCATTATGTCTACATGACTGCGCTGCATGTGACTCAGGTCTAAAAATAATGCAAAGCCAAAGCCGGAGCACTCGTCCAGGTGTGTGTTTATGCTGCGCTTGTGCTGCGTTCAGGTGTGCACTGTGTTCTCACGTTTCCTGCTGACCATTTTGTCCAAAGCGACTCTCTCTGCTTACCTACACAAAACGGCAGAGTCGGCAGCACCTGTGTATAGGCGTCATGCCGGAAGGAACGGCGTGATTGATAATGCGACGGCGTGTCCGGCCCAGGCAGTCGCCTCTTCCTTGCCGCCTCCCGCTTTCCAGGCTCCACTTCTCATATGGAAGCATGGCACCTGTCCAGCAAAGGAGGCGGGGCTTCCGCTCAGGGCTATGCTCAAGTGGGACTCGACTGAGTAATTCTGTGGGTCCCGGCTGGTTCTTTGGTCTGTTTCTCTTGCTCCACCAGGCTTCGCTGGATGTGTGACAGAGCGGGTTACCCAGATGTTAATTACTTCTGTCTCTCCGGCCCCCCGTCCCCCCAGGTTGGAGCAAGCGGGTGGATTATGAGCCAGGAACTGGCAGCAAGCAGCTGTTTCCCAAGATGCACCTGGAGACATGTGAGGGGCCGCTGTCCTCGGTGCGGACCACTGTGGAGCTGCAGACCAGCCACATTGGGAAAGGCTGCGACCGGGAGACCTACTCGGAGAAGTCCATGCAGAAGCTTTGTGGTGCGTGCGCCAAGCGAAGGCGACCGCTGGGGGGCGGGGGGGTCGCTCATTCAAATTAGCCGCTTGGTTCACCTCGGTCTCCCGTCCATCGTCATTGGGAGTCAGGAAGCTGAAAACTGGAACTAAACCGGGAATTTAGAGTGAAAATTACAGCAGAGAAACGTGTACATTTTAGGTGTCGGGCTGCTGGCGTGATTTATTGGCCAGCTGGTTTATTTATTATTTACTTGTACTGAAGATCGTAGCTGTGGAAGTTGTCGGACAAGAATCTGTGGTGTCCTAGGGACTGAGAATCGGTCTTGCGTCCAAGGAGGCTAGTGGTGCTGGATTGGCTGCCCGCCTTCTCCGCTCGCAGTCCAAAATCAAAAAACAAGTCCAGATGTGTTCTCTCTCTCTGCACATCTGTTCAAGCCTTGTGTGCAACTTAAGCACCGGGGACTCCAAATCCCGCCCCATCCCCTGTGGTGAGACCTATCGCGTTCCTCCACCCGAAAGATGGATTTCCTCCCCAAATCTTCCTGAAGGTGAGGAGTGTTTACATGAGACAAGGGGGGCTTTGCCACCACGGATCGCCGAACAGCAGCGAATCTCACTCCATCAGTAACAGCCCTGGCCGCTCCAAGCAGCCTCATCGGCTTCCGCACCACCCTGCCGGCATTTTCCATGTGTGTTTTATCACAAAAGAGCCTCGCAGTCGTTATCAAATAGAGTAAATTATAATTGCTTTTTTAAAGCAAAATCAATTTAAGATAATGCAGAGAGCAATAGCGAGGATGCAAGGACCGCACAGAGGCAGAGCAGCACACTCGGGGAGACGATGATTGCATTTTACGGGGCGGGAAAATCAGGAAAAGCAGGATAAGGTAGTCCCAGAATGATACTCGTGAGTTTTTCCCCCAGAAGCACTCTTGAGTTTATATTCCATGCTGTCCAAGTGCGGATCTGCATGCAGATTCCCAGATTTCCCTTCCCAGGGAGCAGTTTGGGAAAATGGGAAGGGGCGGGCAGGCGTGCGCGGCCTGTTTAACGGCGAGATGCCAGAGAGGCGCTTAGCCATGCTCCTTCTTGGAGAATGGCCACTATTAGGAAAAAAAGCTCTTTAAAGCAATGCCCACCAGGATGAGGCAGACGAGGGGGCTGAAGTGGTTTCATTTAAGTCAGGAGAACATGTTTCTCTCCACGAAGGCCAGCAGCTTGAGATGTCACAGGGCTGTGCGGCTGCACCCAGCACCGGCATGTCATTGGGGTAAAATCCATAAGCTGCTTTCAAAACAAGGCCACACATCACCTGGTCAGCTCCCCGCCGCCTTTGTCGCCATGGCAGTAATATGTGACGACATCCTCGGGATCGATGTCAGGCCCGATCCACAATTTATCCCGCCGATTAATATCTGTGCATGTCGATGCTTTCATGTCTGACAGGCCGACACGATGATGAGGGTTATTAACTCATAAGCCGTCGTAAATCTAGGACACCGGTCGGCATGAATTTTTTTAGATAAAGTGCCGTCCACCTTCTGGTTGTCATGGTAACCCTTCAGGAGCCTCGTCGGGCAGCACGGACCTGCTCCCCGCCCCCAGCGCCTCCACCAATTGGACGGCCTCGCTGCTGACGGACAGCGGGCGGGACAGCGACCTTATCTTCCGCTTCGACGGACGCCAGGCGGCCAAGATTCCAGACTGGGTGGTGCCCCAGAACCTGACGGACCAATTCACCATCGCCACCTGGATGAAGCATGGGCCGAGTCCGGGCCTGCGGGCGGAAAAGGAGACCCTGCTGTGCAACTCAGATAAAACCGGTGAGCGGGGTGGTGACGGGGCAATGAGGCGGCAGGAACCGTGGGGCATCAGAGCCATGGCCAAGGTGGATGATGGGCTGGGCGGATGACGGATGGTGGGGTGATGGGTGAGGAGGATAATGGGACAATGGATCTTTGGGGTGGGGGGGCTGGGGAAGATGGGGAGGCGGGAATGATGAGACCATAGGGCAACAGGGCTGTGAGGCGATAGGCCAGGAGGACACTGAGGGGGTGGAGCCACAGGTTGATGGCCCATGGGCCCAGATGGGAAGATGGACCAGGGCCAAGGACAGGCCAATGCTTCTTTATGGGGGAACCATTCAAGGCACTTGAGTCTAACTCTTCTGGCACCAGTATGTCTCTGATTCCAGCCCCAGCATGAGGGTTAGGGTTACACTTCAAGAATCCTTGAACAGGCCATCGTCATAATAGAAATGCTGCAGGCTCCTAGTCGGTACATGGAGTTCTGTAGAGAGAGCATCTTGAGAAAAACAGCACTGATTTTTCATTACAAAAACCACTCTGTTCACGATACTCTCCCTGTAGCACTACAGTTATGGGCACATAACATCATTTGGGTTTGCAGTTATGCTGTTCCTGACACCACTAGGGGGCGCTTTGACTAGATGCCAATGTTTAAGTGTTTTTATCCCCCTGTCTGACATGCAGAAATGAACAGACACCACTACGCCCTCTATGTCCACAACTGCCGACTGGTCTTCCTGCTGCGGAGGGACTTTACCCAGGCAGGCACCTTCCGACCCGCCGAGTTCCACTGGAAACTGGAGCAGGTGAGCATACACCTTGGCTTGGGGGGGGGAGGGGGGCACCATTCCCAAGGTGAGCATCTGGGATGGGCGTCATACTCTGATGAATTGCCTGCTCCTTTACAGAGCATCAGAAAGACTAGCAGCCAGAATAAAGCGTGATGCTCTGCAGCTTCCGGTGTATCTCAAGGCTGCATTTTTGTATGTATGTTTGTTAAAGGGGCACCAGAAGGTGGAACCACAGCCTCACACCTCCAGGGCTGGGGGTTTGACTTCCTGGCCTTGAGCATATAAAATATTTTAATTTTATCAATCTCAGGGAACTAAAAGTATGTGTTTAAACAGTGTGCCCTGTGAACTCTAAGGCCTGTGATCCATAAAGCCTATGACCTGTACAGCCCGTGACCCGTAAAGCCTATGACCTGTACGCCTGTGACCCGTAAAGCCTATGACTTGTATACCTGTGACCCGTAAAGCCTATGACCTGTACGCCTGTGACCTGTAAAACCTATGACCTGTACAGCTGGTAACCTGTATGACCCATGACCTGTCCCATGACCTGTCACCAGTATGACCACAGACATATTTGGCCCATTACCTGTATGTCCCATGATCTGTGAGGCTGTAAACTGTATGACCCATTACCTGTATGGCCATGACCTGTGTGACCTGTATGACCCATGGTATGCACGCTCGTAGCCTGCATCCCCAAGAACTGTATGGCCCCTGAATGCCCATGACCTGTACTGATGTGTACTGCCTGTGACCTGTACGTCCTGTGACTTGGTTGACCCCTAAACTGTACGGCTCGTGACCTGTACACCTGTGACTTGTATGATCTCTGAACTGTATGGCCCATGACCTGTACGGCTGTGACTTGTTTGGCCCGTGATCTGTATGACCCCTAAACTGTACCACCAGTGACCTGTATGGTCTGTTTCCTGTATGGCCTATGACCTATACAGTATGACCACTGAACTGTATGACCTGTACTGCCTATGACCTATACGGCCCATGCCCTGAACTGCCTGTGACCTGTACAGCCTGTGAGCTATGCGTCTCATGCCCTGAACTGCCTGTGACCTGTACTGCCTGTGACCTTTACCACCAGTGACCTGTACTGCCTGTGACCTTTACCACCAGTGATCTGTACTGCGTGTGACCTTTACCACCGGTGACCTGTACTGTGTGTGACCTGTACTGCGTGTGACCTTTACCACCAGTGACCTGTACTGCGTGTGACCTTTACCACCAGTGACCTGTACTGTGTGTGACCTGTACTGCGTGTGACCTTTACCACCAGTGACCTGTACTGTGTGTGACCTGTACTGCGTGTGACCTTTACCACCAGTGACCTGTACTGTGTGTTTAGATAAAGTGTGTGTGTGGGGGGGGGGGGTTACTGTGTCAGCCTGTGGCAGCTGGGAGGGTGGTGCATGAGGACCCATCATAGTCTAAGGGCTCAGGGGTCAGACCAGCTGTCAAATCCCCCAATAGGTGGAGAGCCATGGACAGCTGGGCACTGGTTGGGGGGGAGGTGATTAAAACCAGTGTGAAAATAGGAAAGTCAGTTGACAGGAAGCAAACTGGGCTGAGTAGAGACAAGAGGGGTTGTGCTCAATGGCAGGTTTACAATGTCTGTCATGACTGAGGGCAGTGAGGGGCGCTCTCCCTGCAACTACAAGAAGGGGGCGCTAGAGAGCATGGGCTTGCGGGGAAAACAAAGCCTGTGGATGTGCCAGTTTAATTAACTTTTATATTTTGTTTGCCTCCTCCTCAATCTGTCTCTTCAAACAAAATGAAGTTTTAATACCAGCAAACCCAGCCAGCCCACCGAAAACAGCAGCCTCATTTTAATCTCTCGCTTATCGGAACTTTTTAATTACTTCCTGCTAAAACCAATCAGGAGCAGTGGGTTTTTCTGGTTAGTCCTCCCGGGTACCGGCCCGAGCTTGAATTAACGAGCCGTCAGCGTGTCTGTCTACTCGGAAGCACTCTGCCAGCTGCAAGCGGTGCGTTGTGGCGACCCAAAAGCGGGGGCGGGGTCAATGGCAGGAACTGACGGGGGTGTCCGTCCAGCACGAGCGAACAGCGCGGGAGCTTCAGGGGAGGCGGGTCTGGGGAAAGCAAGCTGCACAGAGAACCTTCCAGATGTTCGCCTGGGCGTGGGATGCTGCATCCTCATTAGCCTGCTCCGGTACACTTCACAGAAATGATCCACTTCACGGTGTTTTGGTCAACGCGGGTCACGTGGCAGGATGCAGTCGCCCGTTAAAAAGCATGTCCCCACGCCAGGCCGGCGTTTCACATTCACTGCTGCTTCAGCTTTTACACGTTTCCCAAGATGCCCAGACTAAGCGACTTAAGCCCCTGTCCGACACGCACCGTCACCCTGAACTCGAGTCCTGCGGCTGTGCAGATTCAAGAGTGGCCAAAATACTGCCTGTCAAAAAATCAGCGTCAGAGCTGTGTTATTCCACTGCTGACAGACTGCATTTTATGGTAATTAAATGGCAGGTGAAGTCTCTATTCTTTTGGGGCGTCTGTCTGTCTGGGGCGGGTGGGTAACGGCTGATTAACACCCTCAAGTAAACAAGTTTGCAGTGTGAAAATGAACGCGTGAAGACAGGGAAACGAATCGCAGAGATAAAACACGGGGCGTGAATTTAACAGTGCGGCTAACAGACCCTATGCCCGGACAGACATTAAAGTCAGGAGACGTATTTTTCCTCCTCTCTCCTCTGCATCTTAAATCTCACCATTGTTTTGGAGGGGGGGGAGGCGGAGAAGAAATTTATGTGCTGTGCTGCGATTTGTTTGTTTATCTTTCGTTACCCATCAAGTCTGCTTCGCCGTGCTCCCTGCACTGTCTCCTATGATTTGTTTTCTTGTCCTGCTTTGGGTAGCTGCCGTGTTTTGTTTGTGGTCAATAAAGCACCTAGTGAGCCTCTTTGTTGGCGGGGAGAGCTCTCTGTGCCTCACGCTGCTCCCTCTGCCTGCCTGATTGCCGACAGACCTCCCTGACCCTGCCTGCACTCAAATGGAGCGTAATCGGCAGACAATGACAAAAAAGGGCCTTAATAAAAGCAGCTGGAGGTCTGACACCTGTTGGGGGCGCTGCTCGACTCCCGGCTCCGTGTATGAGGCCACTGTACATCCTGAATGTGAACTACCTCTCCCCCCGCCCCATCCAGTTGAAGGGGGACTCCATCCAAAAAGCTGGACATTTCATTTCAGGGAATTTGGAGCAGAATACCACGGGAAGTGCATAATGGATCTCTAGATCCTGTCACTGGGCCATGGACAATGTTTACATGAAAGACTATTTGATCTGTTCGAATATTGTCTCCTTTGTAGAGCAGCGAATGTGTGTGTTATGGGAGAAGCTTCCCAAACCCTGTTATAGATCCTGCTCAGACATGAACTTACAGTTCTGAGGCTGGTTACTGGCATGTTCTGCCACCTACAGACCTTTCCATACTTTGGCACCCAGCCACAGAAGAGCTCCCCCTATTGGCAGCCACTGGTCTGTGAGAAGTCATGTGACCTTCATCCTTTTCATGAGCTGTGTCTGAATGCAGGTGCTGCACACAAAGAACGAATGTGTCACAGCGGTGCAACAAGGCTGTCCCATTTCGAAGGCTCCTTCAAATGCAGCCTAGACAACCTTACTCTTACCGAGATCCCAAGATTCATTGCGTGAACATTCATAGGATGCAGCCTACAAAAGCTACATAGACTGCATCCTTCAAGGGATGCAGCCCCCAAATATGGACACAGCCATGGTCTCGAACCCAGAGCTTACCAGGAGCCCTTGTCGATCTGAAGACCTATGGATCCAAAAGTGAATTCCAGGATGGCCTTTGTCATTACTTATTGAAACAACCTGTCATGGCTTTGCGGTGATGCTCACTAGGGAGAACATGACCGGCGTATTCGCAGGTAAGCTTGGCTTTTGGTTCCCCTGTAACGTTGTGAAGAATTTTGGGGATCCTGCAATGACAGCGACACGCTGAAATGTCAGTTATCCTGTCTCTATACGGGGCTGATCTGCCAGAGCCCACTCGCATCGCCAGCATGTGACTTCTTACGGGTCAGCAGGAGACGCGAGGCCAGCCTTGGAGCTCGGCATGCCCGAGCTGGCAGGAGAACTCGCGGCACCTTTAGGACACGGCTGGTTTAAAGCTGCTTTTTCTTCACGCTGAGTAGCTCCGTCAGCATGAAGCTGGGCTGTCAGATGGATTACTTTGAGAAAGAAGCTTTTTTTACTCTAAGGAATCTGCTGTTATCTTTATCCAGGCAGAAAGGACAATATGACATGATTTAAAGGGATACCAAATTAATTATGAGGCTTTAATCTTTCGAGTGATTCTTTATTTGCCTATTGGACTCGCTGTCTCTCACTGCCGGTTGCAGCCGCGGTAAATCAGCGTGGCAGGTTTACCTGATAAACAGGCTCCAGCTCTGTGTACACCGTGTCTGATTGCGTCGCCTCCATGGAGCAGGATGCAGATTAACGGGACCCACCTGTCACTGACAGTCTAGGGAGTAGATTAATAGACAGAGAAAGGATGTGGGTGGGGCTGAGGGGGGTGTGGCCTGCACGGAGAGAGAACATGGGTTTGGACTGAGGGGTGTGGCTTGTATGGAGAGAGAGGATGGGCAGGGTTGAAGGGGCGTGGCCTGCATGGAGAATAAGCAGGGGTGGGGCTGAGGGGGTGTGGCTTGCATGGAGAGAAGACATGGGTGGGGCTGAGGGGGTGGGGCCTGCATGGAGAGAGGACATTGACAAGACCTGGTGACAAGACCGCGTCCCTTGAACAGTGACTGGGGAAAAGTCGGTGTGATGCTTGGCCGTTAATGACGGTGGCCTGGGTGACAAAGGGCTTCTGCGGGATCGGTGTCCTTCACAGCTACACTGGCACTGCCGCAGCTACACTGGCACTGCCACAGCTACACTGGCACTGCCACAGCTACAGGACTGCATCTCAATGCTGGTGATTTTATGGGAGGTTTTCATTGGCCAAATTCAAAGGCTATCTTTAGTTGTCCCACGGTCCTACAGTAGATATCAGTTGGCAGATGGATAAGCTAACCTAACCAGTGACTTTAAAGGAATCAAGATGACATTTTGACTTTTAATGCTGCTCTGTCATGTACTACAGCCGCAGAAAAAAATTAAGAGACCAGAGCACAATTTTTTGTTTCCCTCATTTCTCAGTTTATGGGTGACCGTCTGAATAATTTACATATTTTTTTCAAACTGTAGTCTAGTTCTTCCCTATTTCTCATTAATGAAGGGCTTCTTCCTTGCTTTATGGGACTTCAGTCCTGCTTCTAGGAGCCTGATATGAACTGTCC
>JAODLC010000040.1:18960949-18971332 GCA_026781145.1 Hippopotamyrus pictus | reverse complement strand
ACAACAAACGAAAAATGGTAGTACCCCCCCAAACTGCTATTTTTGTCTCTTTGGGGGGGTCTGGGTCTTGATCGGGGGGTACCGTACCCCCCAGTACCCCCTGTAATTCGAACTATGTGTCCCACAAGGCTCTATCCTGGGGCCTGTTCTATTTCTTATCTACCTGTTACCTCTTGGTGGTATTTTTAGGAAATATGGCATACAGTTTCACTGCTATGCAGATGATACCCAACTCTACCTCTCTACAAAGCCACATAACGCTATTCCACCTTCTTCCCTTCAAGAGCGTTTGTCTGAGATTAAAATTAGGTTTGATAGAAATTTTCTTCAACTGAATAAGGATAAAACCGAGGTTCTCCTAGTTGCCTCTAAGTCAACCTTGGCCAAACTCAGTAACTTCTCTCTAGAAAATGACGGCACTGTAGTATCTCAATCTTCCCAGGTTAAGAGTCTGGGGGTTATTCTTGATAGCACCCTGTCTTTTAGGTTGCACATCAACAACATCACTCACTTATCTTATTTTCATTTACAAAATATTAATCGTTTATGCTCATCTCTTACTCCAACGAGCACCACTATTCTTGTAAATGCATTGGTTACATCCCGTATTGATTATTGTAATGCTATTTTGTCTGGTCTTCCCTATTCGCTCCTGCACAAGCTTCAGTTTGTTCAGAACGCTGCTGCTCATACTATTACCACAACTCCGTCAAGTGCACATATAACCCCTATCTTAAAGCAACTTCACTGACTTCCTGTTCAGTATCGTATTGATTTTAAAATATTATTAACTACTTTCAAAGCTCTTCACAACATTGCTCCTTCTTATCTCTCTGATCTTCTACGCATTTACATACCAACTCACACTCTCAGATCGTCTTATTCTACCACTTTGATCACACCAGCTGCTCGCATGACTACTATGGGATTTAGAGCTTTCAGTCATGTGGCCCCTCGTCTTTGGAATTCTCTTCCTCCCAAAATCCACAGTATTACCTGTTTCTCTTCTTTTAAATCCCATCTGAAAACTCATTTTTTAAAACTTGCTTATTCACTTTAATACTTTATTTTATTTTACTTTAAGTGTATGTGTTTTCTGATCATGATCTTGTTAACGTTTGTCTACTTTGGGAATGCTTTATGTTTATTATGTGTTTCTGTAAGGTGTCCTTGAATGTCATGAAAGGTGTCATAAACCCGCAGCGACCAACAGAGGGGTGAATAAAGGAGTCTTTATTGCACAAGGCTGTGGCAATAGACACTGGGGACGGGCAGAATCGTAGTCGTAAAGGCAGGGTCAGTAACCAGGAGATCGGGACGGTCAGGATCTGGAGTCGTTGTCGGGGTCGCAGGCAAATGGGTTGAGAGCCAGGGAATCTGTCCGGTGACACAGACACGGTACACGGGGAATTCACAAGGAGGAAGAGCGAGGGGAGGAAGGGCAGGAGGGAGGTCGGGACGAGTCGCAGGAAGAGTTGGGCAGGGCAAGCAGGGTGGAACGGAGCTAGACGAAAGACAGGGAAATTAATGCTCAGTTTGTATTCAGTCATCTACAATACCTTGCACCGGGCTGCGGGGTTTTCGGGCTTATATACAATGTGGAGTCCCGGTATTGGTCGGGACTGCTGCCTCCCATAGCCGGTTCACCGGCGGGGCGTGACAAAAGGCGCCATTAAATAAAATGTATTATTATTATTATTGTTTGTTTTGCCATTAAACATCTTTATCTTAGTATACTTTGTAAATATGTCAGATTTATGTTAAGTTTGTAATTTGTATAGACATTGCAAAATGCAGTTTGGAACAATTGTAGACACATTATAAAAGTACATAGTAAGCAATGGTGTCAGTTTGTTTTGATCCCAGATATATGATCAGCAAAGTCTTGGCTACATGAAGATGACTAAATGGTGTAGTTGCAACATTCAGTTGGATAAATAAATAAGAAAAACCGAACTCATGTCACTATTTCTGGCTCCTTTCATTGAATATGTAACAACTTTCATGTGTATGAATGAGCCATTGACACCTGGCCACAACCCTTCCTCCCTTTAATGGCGCTGACAGGGATGTATCTGGATCGCGTTTCACTGCTGCGTTGTTCACCAAATTACCATGCAAATGCGATTTGAATACGTGCTAATGCGGCTATTTATAATGTGGATAGCGATCTTCAGGTGAGAGCGGTACTACACGCCCCCGATGCAGGTAAAACAAAGTAAGGTGACATGGTTTAGTTTTTGCCAATGTAACCTAATTTTAAAAACTTTAATATTTCCGACAATGGACATTTTGAAAAGAAGAAAGATTACGGATTTAGTCAGTATTTTTTTTCATGTTTCTATACTAAGATTTCAGTGAGTTATGAACTGAAATACACGAGAAAGATACTCGGCATCGCCGACGATGCCGTCGACTCCAGAGGGTTAAGCTCAGAGCTGCAGGGATTTTAAGAACTGTAGCAGCTTGGATCGAAAACTGGTTAATAATTACTTGGTAAGACCCCATCTAGTATATTGTGTGCAGGTTTAGTCACCATACCTTAAGAAGGACATTGCTGCCTTAGAAAAGGTGCATCATAGGGCTACGAGAATAATTCCTGGTCTTAGAGGAATGTCTAATGAGGAGAGGTTAGCTGAGCTGAATCTGTTTAGTCTCGAGCAAAGGAGACTAAAGGGGGACATAATCCAGATATATAAGATTCTGTTCACCCAAATAGCTATTTCAATATTAGTTTAAATACTAGAACTCATGGCCATAAGTGGAAATTAGTGGGAGAACATTTTAAAACGAATTTGAGGAAGCACTTCTTTACACAACTTGTAGTTAGAGTATGGAATAGTCTTCCTACTAGTGTAGCGCAAGCTAAAACCTTTGGTTCCTTTAAATCAGAGCTCCCCAAATGAGCTTGATGGGCCGAATGGCCTCCTCTCGTTTGTAAATTTCTTATCTTCTTTTGTTCTTACAAGACTAGGGAAACATACTTGAACACGGACTTAAATGCACAGGACAAGTGAAACAAAAAACAGCTGGTATATATGAGAATTCTACATGAGGGGGTATGGCATACGGGAGAAGTAGCACGATCTACATGCACACACACACACATCTTATATATCGTATAATCAAAGATGTCATATAGACAGAAATCTGGAGATATTTTATTACTGGAAGATGCATGTTCTTTGTACAATAATAATATATATTTACAGCCATAAATTGGGACTCTTTATACATAAACAGTACAACAACGAAATAATGTTTATTAATAAATACTGGGCTGGCACAAACTCTCAGTGGTTAGCACTTCAGTCTCCACAAGTTTTCCTTGTGTTCACACAGGTTTTTTCTGGGTACTCAAGTTTCTTACCACAGTCAAAAATGTGGTTTAGGCATGTGGTGTCTTTAGTTTTATCATAGTATGTCAGTGTGTGCCTTGTGATGTACTGGCATTCCATGCAGGGTGCTGTATGCTTCCTTGGACAGCCTCCAGGCTCACAATGACTCTGTGCTGGGAGTTATGGAAAATGGATAGATGGATACATAAATACAGTTAGACAATTTAGACACGAGGACAGTTAAGACAGACATTGTGAAATGAGACATCTAGCCTCCAAAATCTGTGGTTGGTGGTCTCACAAACTCTCCAGTGTATTAGTGTATTATTCAGGCTAGTAAAAATACATAAAAATGAACTCTAGACAATACAGTGGTACCTCAGTTCTTGAACTCATTAGAATTCGAATTTCTTAAAAGTCAAACCAACCAGTTAAAAAAAAAAAATGATCTAGAACTCGATCTGAATCTCAGTGAACGCTGACCTAAGATAATTTGTACGCATGGGGAATTGAGTCACGCGGCACATCTCTCAGCGGTAACAAAGGGTAACACTTCAGTCTCAGTCTCGCATTTGCTGTGACAGCATCGTTTGTTGGTGATAGTGCTTTTTATTGAAAATATCAGGTAATACACTGTACTTTATATCATTTTGGCAGTCATTGCTCACCAAAAATTTACGCAATAGTTGTACAAATGTTACAGCCTAAAAGTTTGCGATTTACAAACAAATTAACGAATACAGAGTAATAATAAAAATAAACAATTGACCGTATGGCATAGTCTAGTGTTGGCGCAGTGTTGGGGCATGGCTTGGGATTGTCATGATCTGCCAAGCCGGGACCAGGGAAGCAGGGACAGGAGTCAAGTGATCGGGAAACACAGGGTTTAACTGAGAACAGGCAGAACAACACAATGACGTTACAATGACCGGACTGGGGAAACAAACTGAAACGCGGACTATATACAGAGGATTAATGACAACAACCAGAAAGAGCTGATCACACGGGGATTCCACACGAGGTTTACAAGGGGGTATTTTTTTCTTAATGGGCTCCAAAATGATAAACAATGTACCCCAACACTACCCCTGTCCTGCCCCAATCGTCTGCTCCTTCCGTGTGCCATGCCCCCTCGTTAACCTCATGTGAACGGATTAAGTTCGAGTTCTGAGGTACCACTGTATTCTGGTGTGAGGACAACTTGCTGCATCAACAGAAATACTAAATCCAGCAGTCATTAATCAAGATGAGAAATATTGGAGTGAGAAGACACACACCACAGTCTTGAACTGGATAAGCAGTATGGAGCAGTATACATTCATCAATATAATCTCCATCCACCCACAACCCCAGCATGTCGCGATGGTTGTTCTGTTCACAATTACATGTTCATTTGCTAAAGTTAAGGCATACATGTTGTCCTGATGGGATATACAAATTAGTCCATGTCATGCACAAATGACATGCTGCTGCACAGCCTCGGAAGAGAGATACTAGGCCTCGTTGGTGCTATTGGTCCGGCTCAGTTCCCTGAGTCCTTGTAAGATCCGTTTCATATGGCCCACTTTAGTCACACCTAACTCCTATAATAAACACACACATAATAAGTTTTGAGCAATTTTAATAACTAATAATTATACACACGCATGCACAGCCACATATATGGGAAGAGAAACGCCCAGGGCATTCAATTTTTTTTATATAATGGAATTATCATTTGAAGAAATTTGAATATTAATTACAATTAATGTAATAATGGTGCAATCGACCATTAAAGATGAAACCTGCAATGTTAGCCTACTACAGTCTCAACTGAGGAAAATGACAAGATAGTAACATATGCCAAAACATTTTTATTTATTTAGCTACTTATAGGACAGAAACACCAGCAGCAACAACAAAAGTCATCAAAATTGTGGTGTGAAATTAAAGTAACAATTGACACTGCACAACTGACATAAGCTAACATGCATAAAATAGCTTGGGAAAACTGCTGGCAAAATCCAAAACAGTTTTCAAACTGTGCTTTTCGGGTTTTTGGGAGTCTCTGTATCATTACATTCTTCTTCTGATTCACACATTATTTCACTAGTTTCCTTGCAAGCTATTTTTCTTATTGTCATTTTGGCTAGTTCAATGAATGTAAGCATCTCATACCTTGAGGTCCCCCCTTTCTAAGTGTAGGAGCTCAGCTCCACGGATGTCATGGCCGATGAAGATCTCCTTGTATTCCGAGAGACAGATTAGCTCCAACCAGGCTGCCACCTCTTCCGTACTCCACTGATTCACTGCAGGAGGCAGGTCATATAACCACTGTCACATAATCAACATATTGCAATGTGATTTTTTTGCAATAAATATTCTTATATTCTTAATAACGCAAAATAGAAATTTACCCAAAATAAACTATAGTAACCAAAATGGAACTTATCTAGTAGTCTGTCAAATACATTAGTGGTGTTGTTGGAGGTTGTGCAGACAAGTCATTGCTTTAACTCAACTTTGTCTCTATGAAATCCAAAATATTTCAGTACAGCAGAAAGTAATCTTTACACAGATTTTTAACAATGAGAGAGGAACAATAAAATTGCAAAGCTTGCTAAGTTTTCCAGTGTCCAAGTAAAATGTTCTAGTGAAACTTATTGATGATTACAACTAGGCTTGGGTAGTAATACATTATACTATGGAATTTTGGGTCTTGGGGGTGGGGTTAATTGCCAAGATTTCAAGATACCAGAATTGGATTGCTTTTGAAAATACTGTGAAGATACTGTGTCTGGAAGGTATGAAAAATCAGATACCGCCAGGTCTCTTGTAGTCCTTGCGATGTGACAATTGCATGTGCATAAGATGCACTCTCAGTATAAACATCATACAGGTCTACATCACATTCAATGGCCACAGTGTGGTACAATACCACCTTACAAACCCAAATCACTGAATACCAATCCTTCCAAATGTGATGGCCATAGAATAATAGTAAGACATTTAATGTGTCCATTCAATTTCATAAAAATCCATGAATGCAATTAAAAATACTGAATATGCCAAGAGTCTTGTATTTTGTGTGGTTACTTATGGTTAAGGTAAGAGCTGGGTAGGGGTTAAGGTTGTCATAGCTGGGATTAGGGTTTTGCCCATAGAAATGAATGGAGAGTCTCCACAAATACATAGATACCTAATCTGTGTGCGTGTGTGGGTATATATTCAATTCAGTTCAATTCAGTTTATTTTTATATAGCGCACTTCACAACAGAGTTGTCCCAGGGCGCTTTACATGGGTGTGTTCGAACACATTGATATACATAAAAAAATATATGGGATTTGCAAAATCTGATATGGACCAATCTTGTACATTTCACAAAGATAAAATTTGTACAACAGGTGGCAACACTACCAGAACCATAACAACACTGAACCTTAACATGCACTGACCATTTCTTTCTCTGTCTCTGCCAGCCCCCCCACCTCTTCTATTTGTGTAATAATTACAGGCAACTGCTGAAGTGGTGGTGCAACCTTCTGGCCATAAGCTTGTTAGTGCCAGTTGCGGCAGAAATCCCCAAACCCGGAGGTGTACACCAGTGGTAAAGGCAACTGTCAAGCTGAAGAAGGAGGCCTTTGGGGCTTGGGTAGCTTGTGGGACTCTGGAAGCAGCAGACAGGTACTGGCAGGCTAAATGGGAAGTGGCTCTGGCGGTTGCTGAAGCATAAACAAGGGTGTGGGAGACTATAGAGAAGAACTTTTGGTCAGCTTCAAAAAGGTTCTGGAAAGCTGTCAGATGATACTGGAAGGGGAAGCAGGGCTTCACAAATGCTATTTACAGAAGGGATGGAGAACTGTTGACCTTGACTGGGGATATAGTCAAGCAGTGGAAGGAATATTTTGAGGATGTCCTAAATCCCACTGATATGCCTTCCTCAGAGGGCGTGGCGCTGGAAGACTCAGAGGAGACTTGTCCATCTCTGGGGCTGAAATCACTGAAGTAGTCAAGTCACTGGTAGGGCCCTGGGGGTGAGATTCACCCTGAGTTCTTGAAAGTTGATGTTGTTAGGCTGTCTTGGCTGACACGCCTCTTCAACATTGCGTGGATCTTGGGGACAGTGCCTTTGGATTAGCAGACTGGGATGGAGGCACTGAGGAGGGTGAACACCAGGAAAGCGGCGGGTCCAGACGGCATCTCCGGGCGCCTGCTGCGCTGACCAACTGTCAGGTGTGTTCACCTCCATCTTCAATGAGTCCCTGGAGAAGTCCGTGGTCCCTACGTGCTTCAAAAGATCCACTATCGTCCCAGTGCCCGAGACCAACAAACCCTCATGCCTGAACAACTACCAGCACTGATATCGGTGGTTATGAAGGTGATCAAGGGTCTGTTGAAAAACATCATCTCCACCTCCATCCCCAGCTCCATAGATCCACCCTACCGCCCTAACAGATCCGCAGAGGATGCCATCTCCCACGTCCTGCACACCACTCTCAGCCACGTGAATAAGAAGCAGGATAACTATGTGAGATTGCTGTTCATTGACTACAGCTCAGCATTCAACACAATAGTGTCTCATAGACTGTTCACAAAGCTGAGGGATCTAGGAAACAACAAACGCTTGTGTGTCTGGGTGTTGGTCTTCCTCATGGACAGATCTCAGACAGTGAGGGTGGGCAGGTGCATCTCCAGCTGCATCACAATCAACACAGGTACTCCACAGGGTTGTGTTCTTTCTCCACTGTTGTAGTCTCTCTACACTTCAGACTGCATGGCCACGCATGACTCCAACACCATCGTTAAGTTTGCTGACGACACGGTGGTGCTGGGCTTCATCACCAACAATGATGAGTCGGCCTACATAGATGAAGTGGAGAACCTGGCACTATGGTGTCAGAAAAAACTGCCTCCAGCTGAGCATCAGTAAGACTAAGGAGTTGGTGGTGGAATTCAGAAGGAGACAACATGACCACAGACCCCTCACCATCAATGAAGCTCCAGTGGAGAGGGTGAGCAGTTTTAAAAACCTGGGCATCCACATGTAGGAGGACCTGACATGGACTGGCATATCTGTGCTCAGACAAAAAGGGTGAAGCAGCGCCTGTACCACCTGAGGCAATCGAGGAAGTTTGGGGTTTCCCCCGTTGTCCTTAAGGCTTTCTACTTGAGCGCTGTTGAGAGCGTCCTCACACAGAACATCTCATCCTGGTTTGGGAATAGCTGTGTACAGGACTGGAAAGGTACAGGGTCCATTATTGTGGGTCATCAGATCCCTGTACAAATGGAGCCAAAGTCTGGTTCACATTGCAAGCAATACATCCTGGCTCATTCCTGGTGGGTGTTGGACTCCGCCATGGTTGCCCTTTGTCATTGATTCTGTTCTTAACTTTTATGGACAGAATTTTAAGGTGTAGCTAATGGATGGAGGGAGTCCGGTTCAGGGGTCTCAGGATCACATCTTTTCTTTTAGAAGATATTGTGTCCTATTAGCCTCATCAAGTTGGGACCTGCAGCATGGTCTGAGGTTGAGTGTGAAGCGGCCAGAATGAGGATCAGCACCTCCAATATGAGGCCGTGGTTCTCAGCTGGAAAAGGGTGGATTGTACTCTCCTGGTGTGGCATGAGTTGCTGCCTCAAGCAGAGGAGTTTAAGTATCTTGGGGTCTTGTTCACAAGTGAGGGAAGAAGGGAGCAGGAAATCAACAGACAGATCAGTGCTCAGTATTCTTGCCATCCCAAGGACTTACGTGATGGGTCTTCGAACCCCCCTCCACCTCTGTGTGCCACTCCATGGGTGTGCCACTCTACCTGCATTGCTTCAGGTGTGAAGAGCTGTAAGAAGAGTTGTAGAAGACGTGGAAAGCAAAGTGGTGTCCGGGGTGAGATATGACCTGTTTAGGGTTTTCCGAGGGATGGACTACTGTGTTGCCTCTGGAGAATGCTACAGCCTGTGGCAAACCCTGCATTCCATGGAGCTTAGATACCAAGGGCTCCGGTCTGCTGCGCTGGCATCTCCCGTGGCTTTTGCACCCGAGGTGCTTGCGACGGAATTAATGTAGATCCCAGGAATCTTCACCCACTACAACATGCATCCCGGTTGGCTAGTAATGGGCTGACGATGAGCTTGGTTTTACTTAATGCTAGATTGCTACCAAACAAAACTTTCATTCTACAGAACTTCTTCATGTCTCATGGTTTGGATTTTACGTTTTTGACAGAGATCTGCCTGAAGGTAGGTGAGTTTGCTCCCTTCTCTGACTCGTTCCTCCAGATTGTGAGTTCTTTAGCTCCCCTTGCATGGTAGTGGTTTGGCATTGCTTTGTAGAAGCACATTTAACCGTCATCAAATTCCATATGATGCCTTTTCCAGTTTATTGAGACTATGTTGCCAACCCCGGTGCATCATCACATCGGTGTGTGGTGAATTACCAATGACTGAAAGGATTTTATCTGTGAATTTTCTAATTCCCCACTATGATAGTATTGTAATTGTGAGGAGTTTTAATATTCACATTTGTTTTGAAGATAAGCCCCTGGTTAAAGATTTTATAAATGTCATTGAGTCTTTTATCTGGTTCAATCAGTGTCTGGTCCAACTCATAAATTAGGCCATATTCTCAACCTTGTTTTAAAGACAATTGTGTATATACACACAGTGAACCCCCGCCTATCGCAGAAGATGCGTTTCATACCAATAATCAGCGATATACCATATAAATACATTTTTTTATAGTTTAAGCCATAAACCCCGATCCCACACGCTTTAAACACATGTAAACTTATTAAAACAACACATGCTATGTGGATGTTGGGCTAAGGATATAAGTAACATAATAATAATAATATGTAATGTATATTTATATATATATACACAGTACTGTGCAAAAGTCTTAGGCAGTCCAAAGAAATGTTTAAAGCTGTTTATCTAGTTAGCAAGTGCACTTTGGCTTAGAACAAAAAACACAATTTAACATTAGAACATGTGCAATATACAGTGGTACCTCGGTTCTCGAACTCACTAGAACTCGAATTTCTTGAAAGTCGAACAAACCAGTTTGACCTG
>JAODLC010000040.1:18847485-18857613 GCA_026781145.1 Hippopotamyrus pictus | reverse complement strand
AGTGTAAAGGGGTAAAATAGGTGATACTCCGTGAACATGGTTATAAGGGTGGCACACAAAACACTAAGATTGTCTAAAGACACATACAAAAACATAACCTATCTGTATATTGAGACTAGTAGTTATGAGTAAATAAATATACAGGGTATACAAAAGCCAAACTTAAAAGAAACTCTTTTAGTGTGTTGGTCTGTTGGGTGAGTGATATGTAAGGCAGGATGTCTGGGGAGGAGGTTATGTACCAAGTCGAGGGACCCCTGTCCTTGAGGTCCACTCTGCTGCCTGTAGGTCCCTAAATCTTTGGGCAATAAAAGTTGGAGTACTGGCCTCCCTTGTTATCTCTGTGTGCGTTTATGTGTGTGGGGTCACTAACCCCCCTTTGGTGCCTAGGCCAATGTCTACCGCTCGTACCAGGCTCAGCCTTTTCTCAGGCCACCTGGAATTTAAGCCCTGTGATATGTACATGTGTGATCCTACAACTTTGTGGCTGGCGTTAGCTATGGCTTACAGTAATAGACCTTACTCCGGGACAGTGATAATGTATGCATGTGGCAATGAAGTAACTATGAACATCCCCAGTCATTCTAGCGGAGAATGTTTAACTTGGTATGTTCTATACTGTATGTGCTTAAGTAAACATTGCATTTATCTGTGTTTGCTATTCTTAATGTCAAACAGAAACATGGGAACAGGAGAGGTTGCTGCTTCAGATTCATGAAGAAGCACGACAAACATCATAGTGTAAAAGTATGGCAGCACTGGTACTTTGTCAGAGTTCTAATTAAAGCTGTTCAATATTCAGATTTGTGTTATATAGACTCATGAAAGCTTATGATAAACCGCTATAAGACGAGCCATGGAGGTGCTGCAGCAAACACTTTCAGATAATGTTGTGAAAATACGCTGTATAAATAAAATTGAATATTTAGGTAAAGTATTATATAGTGTATTTCAATTATGCACAGTTCAGTAATTTAATTTGTACAGTACTGCAATTTGAAAAGTATTTGAAACGGGTGTGTTATATTTTGCAATCAAAATTAGTGACGCTATCCGTTTTATTACCCATTATTCACGTAAGAAATATACACGTGTCAGACTGAGACATGAAGAAAAAAAAATCGGTTATGATGATCCGATTATAATTATCAATTTTGCCCAGGCAGACTTGTTCAATATAAGCGGTAAAGTAAAATGTGGCAATTATATGAAACGTGAGTTTTTGAAACGTGAGGTTTGCGTGGAAACTTAAAACTCGATTGTATTTTGAGGACATGGTGCACTTAGGAAATTATTATTGTTGTTTTAGCTTTGGAAACAAGTTTATCCTTTCTTGCGCTCATAGTTACTCAAATCGGAAGCAAGTGAACCGTATTTTGCACTGGCGGATATGACATCACTGCGATGTTACTGTTTATCGCAATAATTCCTAAGACAATTTATCATCCAGCAAAATTTATCGTGACAGGCCTAACCCACGCTGAATATGAAGATGGCACTGCTGTTTAGCTCAACATTTAACTATACATGTTGTGGCCTCCGATACCCTAAGGTCCCCTCCAGTCAGAGGCCTCAGGGCACTAGCCTGGTCTAGAATTGAGTGTTGAACCTATGTGGTTTTCACTAGAATACTTGTTTACACTTCTGATAGAGGACAAGAGGTATAACAGCACACAAAATTCATGGTTTGATGCAATTTCAGTACAGAAGGAAATTTTTATTTATTTATTTTTCAAAGTACAAACAATTAGGAACAACGTACAACCAAAGGCAATGCGTCTGTTGATGTGTTTGAATAACAAAACCTTATTTGCACATGGCAATATGTAAAATAATTAGTAAGACTGCATCATGGCCATCATAATGAATGAAATTCTGGATTCTCTACTACTAAGTACGGTTACATAGTTGTAGCAATACATAGCCCTATAACTAGTTACTTTTCTAGCCTGGCCTGAATTTCCTGGCAAAAGCTCCAGAAATACCACAGGTAGAGTCTGTTTATGCCTTACTCTGGACAAAAAATTGTTAGCACACTGGATCGGTTTCTAGCTTCAAATTCTAGTTCGCAAACCACCTTGGACTTAATTACTGTCTCCACTATTGGGAAACCAAAATGCTCTCACACCATCAATTATGACTGACTATAGCCAGCACTAGCTATAACCAACTGACGAAACATGTATAACATCTTGCTGCAGAGTTCAAAAGACTGGTCACCTTAGAAAGCAGTTTGCTCTGACTTTTCTTGTACAGCACTGTTGTGTTGTCCACCCAGCTTAGTCTGATTCAGCATACTCAGGCTTTTCTTGGAGTACAGGACACCATGATTGAAAAGAGGTGACACTTTCCTGTCCTCTTTCCTGAGATGTCCTGCCCTTAAGAGATGAGACAGTTCAACAAATACAAATAGTTAGTACAACTAGAATGTAGAGACATAATATTACCCTAAAGATCTCAAGCAAAGCAAAATATTATCCAGTTAAGTTGCATGACACTAGCTTCATATACACTGCAATCACAGAACCACAGAAAACCCTGGTTCAAGGCAACCCCCTTTATGTAGGAGGTCTCAGCTTGAAAACTTGAGATCATGGATGGCTCCCTTCCTCCAGAACTAAAATAATCTTGGATCTCCGCCACAACTATGTCCCAATAGCCTTTGGCACATAGGAGGAGGGGTTATCCAATTTGTTAGAAGCCCCTGTAGCCAACAACACACATCTAGAGCATGCTGGGAGTAGAACAAGGGCTGCTGGACACAAAAGGAAGTTGGGAGCATCAGACCTTTTACTGCTCATCATTGACCTCCAGAATTCACTCACACGCAAACAATATTCAAAGTCATTAAACCACAATCAGTGCCTAACAGCCCTCAGGCACAATAACAGATCACATCAAACCAAGAAGTTGACAACAAACCCTCACCTTACAATTTAGACTGCCATTTCTGCAGTACTAAGTTCACAGTTGGCATTCATAAGGTTCTGCTTTAGTGATATATTCCCAGCCAGCATTCAGAGTGTAATGTTCAGTACTGGTCCAAAACCTGAAAACAAAATTCACTTAAATGCATCTTAAAAAGAGCCAGTTACATTGTATTTCTGAAACAGTTTTGGTAGGTTATAGATCTTTCTAAAATATGCAACACAGAGACAAAATGTGAAAAACTGCTAAACACATTAGGCTGACATGTTGATAGACAGTGATAGTAAATCATTTCTGAAAAATTGTACAACATTTTTATTGTTCCTTCCTGCATAACTGTAGTTAATGCATCTAAAAAGCAACAGCAGTCACACATAAACCATTTCCACTCAAAGAGAACAGTAAGACATCTAGGGCTGCACGACATCACATCACAATATACTCACAATTACATGGGGCATGCACAAAAATCACCAGGGCTTTAGATGACTGGTGGAAACATTTGTCCGGATGACAGCTTTTCAGCACTATAAGGATGTTTACTTACTCCCACAATTTGGTAAGCAGATTAGTAGTATGATCAAAATATTGAGTGGCATATCATGATGCTCAAAAGTTAGTGATCATTATATATTTGGCGTATCCTTGCGTTATCCTAAATTAGGCTAGCGAAGCACACCACATACTACTGTTTTGGTATATTGTGGAAGTGCTTTATAAGCACTGAAGTGGTGGGGAAGGAGGATAGATCAACAGCCACATCATCCTTTGACAGATGAGATATTGAGAGCACAGGTCTGAGAAGCATTTTATAACCCTAGCCGTTAGAGACTCTCAGAGTACGCTGATTCTCAAATACATTTCACATGTTGAAGAAGAAAACTATAATCAATAGTTGAACGATTTCAAATCAAGCCAAATATGTTAGTGTATAAGCAAATCTGTACATCTCCACACACAAATTATTTTGTGGTTGTTAGCTATTCATCTGGCAATGTCCCAAGATGGCAGCCATGGACTTTTGAAAAAGGCCCAGTCAATTAAGGGATGACTAGGGTCACACACATCAAGGGAGTTCATGCTGCTTCCATCTGATGGGAAATATAAACTACCAAACTGTAGGACAAATAGGTTTTAAAATTCTTTGACCTTTTTTTTTTTTAAAATTGTAAAATGTTTTCTGTTGTCTGTCTAAGTGTTGCTGGCTGTAAAACAAATTGCCCCCCCAGGGGATAACAATAAAGTTCAACTTCATGGTGTTTTGGTTGCTCTGATTTGTCCTAGCCTACTGTTTCTGTGCATGGTTCTCCAGCTGCACAGCAGCACGGAGGAAAGTGCACCACAGGGTCATTCAGGTCACCCAGAAGATAATGGGCTGCCCTCTCCTTTCACTTGAAGAATTGCAGAGTTCTCGTTGTCTCAGCAGCATCCAGAAAATTCTACAAGACCCATCACACCCTGGACATGTACTTCAGGCAGGTGTTTCCAATACATAAAGACCAAAACTAACAGACTAAAAAAGTTTCTATTCTTCAGCCATCACCATACTGAATGCTGCCAAGCTGATTATCTGATCTAGTGCACCTTCATGTTTACAATTCAGTCTCATGGTTACAACGAAGTTGAACTCATTGCCTAATTCATTTGCTGTTTTCAAGTGCAATAGACGAAAAGTGCAATATCTTGAAACCATGGGGTATGACTACTTTATCGTGCTGGTCTGTTTATTGTCTATTTGACGTTTTATTGTTAGTATGGAACTACTGTTTGGATGTGATACGCCTTTCAAATTTTGTTGCTGTGGAAACAATGACAAAAGAGTATCTGAACTGAATTTGTGTGTACATTTAGTGGTCTCCAAGTAGGGCTGGGCGATATATCGATATTGTAATGTGCATGCATGGTAATCACCAGGGCTTCAGAAGATGGGCAAACCATTTGGCTGGATGCCAGCTTTTTTTGGTACTATATTTACGTGTACAATTTGGTAAAGAAATTAGTAGTACAGACAAAATATTGCGATGTTAAGATGTGTAGACACCCAAGTTAGTAATCTGTATAAACTTGGTGCATCTTTACGTTTATTAATTTGGTTAGCGGATCACACCACATAATACTGTTTTGGTATGCTATGGTTTGGCATACTTTGGTGCAATATTTCCTGGAGTGGCGGTGAAGAAAGGGACATTTATACTGATTACTAACTTTTGGTCTTTATAAAATGCCTCATTAATATTTCAGGCATTTAATAATCTGCTTACCAAATTGTGGACATAGTACCGAAAGGTGGCGTCCGGCCAAATGTTTCGCCCATCATATGAAGCCCAGGTGATTATTGCGCATTAGCGAAATAATCTCGATATATCGTCCAGCCCTATCTCCAAGCAATCACAGGCAAAACACACACAAGGAACCAGTATTTTTTCTATATTCAATATATGTTTCATTCATTTTAATTCTACCAACTCTATTCTTAATTTATGTTCTGTTTATGTAACTGAAATGAACAAACAGGCACCAAGCATTGTATAATAAGAACAGCCATGTTTCACATAGTATTTTAGAGTGAGAAAACCAATTCATATTTAACTCTTCCACATGCTGTGCAGATAGCGTGTATGTGTATGGGGGCAAGAATCGGGCTTCCCGAGCAAATCACTAAGGCATGAAAAAAATAAAATAAATGAAAATCCTTAATTTGCCATTTTGCACAACGATGAGTACAGACCTGTACACAGGAATTCTTCTGTTCATCTGCCCTAACTTGCTCTCCATAGCTTTGGGGCCACAGCACCAGGTTGGCCAACATACAGCACCTCTCTGGAGCTAGAGGTTAAGGCCATGTGACTGTTCTGAGGCCAGGGCTTGAACCAGTGACCTTTGGATCATGGGCACAGAGGCTTAGCTGTTTTTTTTTTTTGATGTGGATAAACCTAAATGCTTGCATGTGCACTTCGTGTTCAATAGCCCAGCTGTGTTGTTACTGGTGGTGAACTGACACAGTGGCATTATTAAATACATATAAAAGCACAAATGAAAGTTATGGTGAGCATTGTTCCCCATAGTTTAATACCTAAAGCAAACTTAACTGGACATGCCTATCATTTAGATTTATACTTGGTTGATTAATCCTAGGTTTTGTACTTTGAAACGGACATAGTAATTCTTAGTAACTGAAAACTATTGCGAGGGAACATAAAACTATTTCAAAAACATTCTCCCACCCTTACCTCTTAGGAACTCCATAGTAATATATTATTAATCTTGAACAAATAGATGAGAAGAGGTTTCCAGAACAATCGATATTGTTTTGAGCTGAACAAACTGAAAAGACAGAGTTTACAGGCATGCCACCTACTGGATATACCTAGTCAATTATCTTGCACATGCACGGTCAGCATGCAAGGTTTCCCCTAGACATAAAAATCTGGGCTACACTGCTCACTGCAGCTGTCTACAGCCAATTCCCACTGCCATCCTCCATATGCATAGATTTAAGCTGTTGTTACATTGCTGAGTAAAAAACTAAACATGGGCAAACATGAGGTTTTAACTAAGCACTACTAAAAAATTGTCACAGAAAAATAACTAGCCCATATTAATTCATATAATTAAGCATTTGTTTACCTCCATAGACAGAGAGGGAACATGCCATCACAACAGTAATCTGACATCTGTATTTTTTCCCAGTAGTACCACTATAACCACCCCACCTTCAGACTGCCCCATCCCAAACCTCTTGATCCACAGAAAAACACTAATATGAACATGACATATGCGCATGACTTTGTGTAGACCATAAAGGCACATGTGAAAAGTGAAGTATTAACTAGGCTTTACCAATGTAAAAGCACACTGGCATATAACGGACGAGATTGCATAGTAACACGCTATCAAAAACACTGATGCACAATATTTCAAAATATTAAGATGTCTAATAAAATGTGTATACATCGATCCTTCAGTCAGTTAGGCAGAAATACATACATGTCAACATGCCAGTATTTATGTCGAGCGAGGAAAAGTCAGACATCTGAGTGCAGGGGGCCAGGTTTGGAAAGGGATGATGGTGCCATTTTCTACTTTTCAGAGATGGGACAAATCAAAGACAACAAATGAAATTAAACTTGGTTAGAAAAACTAGCACTTGTGTCTCAGAAACATATAGTCACTTTGCCCTTAAGAGATATGAAGTCAAACAAAACAATCCCATTAAGATGAATTATACATACACACACATATACATATATATATATATATATATACATACATATATACATACATATACACATATATATATATACATACATATACACATATACATATATACACATATACACACATATACACACATATACACACATATATATACATATACACATATATATATACACATATATATATATACACATATATATATATACACACATATATACACACATATATATACACATATATACATACATATATACATACATATATATATATACATACATATATATATATATACATATATATATAATATATATATATATACACATATATATACACATATATACATACACACACACACACACACACACACACACACACACACACACACAGAAACCACAGCAGATGGACAAGATGGCGGCGTGATCAGACACATCGCCCCCTCTCTCTCTCCGTGTGTAGTACTATTGCATATTGTACAGAGGTTTACTCCTTTTTTATTACTATTGGTATTTATCTTATATGTTAATACTTTTTATATTGTACTACGAAGATGAGAAACAACATTTTGATTCCCTGATTATGGGCATATAGCGAATTGACAAAAGGCTATTTGATTTGATTGACTGACTGAAACCAGAGAAACTAAAATGGTGGTGGTGGGGCACCCGGGTTCAAGGCATACCCCTTTATGTAGGTGGTCTTAGTTTGAGAACTGGAGATCATGCACACAGCCCTTCCCCCAGAACTGAAATTCTCTTGGATCTCCACCACAACTATGTCCCAATAGCCCTTGGCACACAAGTTGTGGTGTTATTCAATTTGTTAGAAGCCCCTATATCCCACAACTCACACAAGGGCATGCTGGAAACTAAAGAAAGTTGGAAGCATCACACCCTTTACTGTCATCACTGACATCCAGAATTCAATCAAACGTAAAGTTCCCTGAGTGACGAACTTACAATCTATACATATTCCATTGTAATGTTATAAACAAATGCTAGAGAACAACAAATTGATAATAAACACTTACCTAACAGCTTAGATTGTCAGCATTTCTGCTGCACTAGCTGTAACTTTAATTACACTATGCTCCACATCGCAGTAGCAGAAGCACCCTTCCGCATTTTAAAGCTGCACGAGCCAACTGAAGGTAAACAGAATTCCCCGTGCCCACAGCGCCTTAAAATTTCACCAGAAAACTACCAAGTAAAAAGCAAAAATCCAAAACAAATATGAACTTGCACCATAGCAATGAAACAAGCTTGCCAAAACACTGAAGAAACCAAACATCATCCGGGAACTTTTAGGCCGCGTCACGAGGCTTCCAACCAATCGAGGATATGAATTTCCTGATACGGGTTACTTTAAGTATGTGGTTTAAAAAAAATGTTGAAAATGTTAAAACCTATACTAGTTGGCTTTAACAGATCTGGAGATTAAAAGCATGATTCCTTTCAGAAAACGATGTACATCACGCGAGGACCGTATAAATATTACACATACACACTATTACTATAGAGTTAGAGATGCGGTATATTTTATATCCATACTGACTCGTCATACAACATTGGCGAAATTGATAACTCACTAAACAAACCGAATTAATAAATCAGCAGTAAGCAAGAAAATTCCTTCACATATTAATTTGAAAAGAACGACATAAATCTTGCGTTAAAGTCCTAGGAAATTTAAAATTGACCACATTTTACAGTTTTAAAATATTTAAGTAAAAACAGACACTTATAAAACGTGGTCTTTCCTGTTTATTTAGAGAAGGGCAGACAAACGTGGACGTAAATGGAACGATAAATTGTGGCTAGTGCTTAAGTAATTTTAATAAAAAATACGGCGTACCTTCTACAAATGAAAGCTTCGTTTATCTACAACCACTACTGGTCTAACAGCGGCAAAGAAAGGGAACATCAATTTACACGCGTTCAGAGTTGACGCAAACACATGCAGATCAAGGTAAAATACTCACATTGCGACGTTACGATACTTATATACGTAACGGTCCTTGGAATCCGAAATGTGTCTGGACTGGTGCTTAAAAAGTTTCTCGTAATTTATCCATCGTTGATCAACACAGCACAGCTGAAGCACGATTAAACCTTTCGGTGTCGTTCAGCACCGTGAAAACTGTATTAAACATACAAATACACATTAAGTGTTTCACAAATTCATTTCACATCACATTTTAACATATACACCAATGAAATAGGATCATTACATGACATTACCAAAGTGAATATCAAATAACAGCTACACAAACAAATCGCCATTTAACACAAAACAAACGAGACCGTACCCCGCTCTGCTCACCAAGTGATGCAAATATTACACAGGATAATGTTTTTACATCACATAAAATAGTGATAGATAGATCCAAAAGAAAAAAAATCTGTGCAAGCAAACTTAATCTCCATGCACATGTTCAAACCCTACCGACAACGCTTTGTCCAGGTCTTCCTCCAACTATGCCTCATTGCAAATATGCCTCATTGTAGGTTGCAAGACGGCTAGGCCATGGGCCACCCAGCCCATTCATATCTGATTGGTCGAGAAGATGGCCAGCCCTGCCTTTTAAATGTGCCCACCAATGGGAAACTTTGGCATTTTCAATGACGCCATAATCTGCCAGTGTCTTATCGAACGGGAGATTGTCGGACCTGACGTCACTCAACTCGGAATTTCCGAGTTCCGAGAGAAAATCGAACGCACCAGTAGAGAAGTAGTCGGTGATCTCTTATCTAGGGATGTGAGCGAACTGCGCCGTGTATATGGAAGGCCAACGGGGCCAAAACGTCTTAAAACTTTCATGTCGATGTTTCACATGCAAGAACTCAACATGTCAATTTTTCACATGCAAAAAATCAACATGTCGATTTTTCACGCCTAACGACGTAATTTTTTTACACCTTCAGACATCAAAAACAAGCGGAATTTCTCTCTTTTTAAATTAGGACATGCACTTAATTATTTAAA
>JAODLC010000040.1:18812402-18824429 GCA_026781145.1 Hippopotamyrus pictus | reverse complement strand
TCTATACACGCTAATTCCTTCCTATACAACCCTGAGGGCTAAGCCCCCCTTGTCTTTCAATCCTAGTGACGTCCCTGCACTCTTTTATCCCAGTCTTTACTAGTTTCCAAACAGTACTTTTGCAGGATAGTCTGATTTTGTTTTTCCATTGCTCCTTGGGACTCAGGATGATAGGCACTAAAGAGAACATGTTTGACTGTATAGTGTGTGTGACCGATTTAATGAGCCACAAATGAGTCGTGCTTAAACAGTATAAAACTACAACTTTCCCTTCTGTTGATAAATGGCACAGCCATCTTGGATACTGAACTCGGCATCCTCTGTGCTGCTCCGAGATATTCTTGGATCTCCGAGAAACAGTAGTGTGCATGTCGTCACTTCCGACTTCAAAACCCGGAATCCGACTCGGAATACGAGTTCCGAGGGCAAATGGAACGCACCAAAACTGCCCGAAATGGGTTGACAGAGACATTTCAGGGATTTTGAGTCATTCTGCGCTGCAGATGGGTTAATTGCATTAAAAAATTTAATCAGATTAATCATGATAATGGATTAATCCGCATTAACCCGTTAATTTTGACAGCCCTAATTATTATTAAAAGGAGCTGATTACCAGTTTTTGTCTTTGGTAATAGGCCAGCACAGTCCACAATCACATGCTGAAAAGATTTGCCAAGTGCTGGGATGGGATAGAGAAGAGCAGGAGGGACTACCTGATTTGGTTTTTCTGCAGTCTGACAGGTTTTACAAGTATGGCAAAACTGCACCAGCATTTGGTCCCCACGTGTAATGTGTACAATATATCACCTCCACACACACAGAGGTGAAGGGACAGGACAGGCAAGGCGGGCATCTGCCTGGGACCCCCGAGCTGGGCCGATTACATAGTATATTACAATTACAAATCTGATTTATTGGTGTATTCTGCTTTTCAAAAAACAAAAAAAAGGAATTGTTTTTAGTAAAATGTGCATTAATTTAGACTTCATGCTAAAATAAAGGTCATAAATTTTACCATGTGAGGGAAGGATGTGTTGGAGGTCCCCCAATGTCCCTAGAATCGCGCGCGTGCGCGCACACACACATACACACGCAGAGACAGAGAGAGAGAACAGACCTGTACTCGTATCTTTATGGGGACCTTCCATTCATTTCTAAGGGCAAAACCCTAATTCCAGCAATGACAACCTTAACCTCTACCCAGCCCTAACCTTTACTATAAGTATCCAAACAAAATTAGAGATTTTTGGCATTATAAATTTTTTGATTACATTCACAGATTTCTGTGGGGTCCTGAAAAATGGTCCCCAGAACTTCAAAATAACAGGTTTTTATCACATTGTGGGGGACACACCCACCCACACACACACACACACACACATATATGTATGTATGTATGTGTGTGTGTATACATGTATATGATAATTGTTATGCAATTATATTTGTTACACGATAAATAATTAGACATGAAAGCCACATTATTGAATCCATGACTTATAGATGTCACCTTAAAACTGTTCTCTCAGTCGTGACGTCACTCCTCTAGTTGATAGGAGTGGAGCTGCTGCACCGCAGCACGGGGACAGCTACATATCTAGGCGCGTGGACGCAGGTAACGCGCTTCAGCTGCCTCGTCAAATTGAGTAACGAATTTCTCCTTTACAGCCATACTCCTATGTAAAAACGGCCAACTAGAAGAAGATACAAAATTCGCTGTGTATGCAGCTGTTCTTATGAGCCACTTATTGATTTCAGATAGGCACTGCGTCGGCATCCCTGTCTGAAGAGAAGAGCCACATCTCAAACAGCCAGACACGTTTTTTTCAACCACATCGTCTTAACGTGCCCTAACCAAATACCATCGCGACTGGGATGGAGAACAAAAGTGTGGGTAAGCAACTTTATGTGTTTTCGAAATACAGGTGTGGTTTACCCGTAGCGTGGACGCGCGTGTCTGGTGCTGCGGGATGCTCAATGACGCGCTTATGTGAGTATACTGCGGTACTGGGAGATCGTACGCAGGACGGCTGCTTCGCTGCAGGCATGAAGCTTAAAGTATTTTTAAAGGCATGGAGTTTCACAATTTATGTGAATAGCACTGGATGCCGCATATACTTCCGATCGGACATGACTTCATTGTCAACAAAAAGCAAATAAATTCTTGATGTGGAAAAATATCACATTCGCGACTATAGGGCGTCTTTTCCTGCCTTGGGGCATAGGCAGATGTGCGTGTTATATATGTAGTCTGCACTGTTAAATGAAATAATATTCTATACCACACATTAAACCCCTTTTTTTTTTAAAAAAATATCATGATAACGTTGGGGTTTTAAAAACGAATACGTATGGCTGCTGAGCATAAATAAAATCCTAAATAGTAACTGTTTAATGTATTTATACATGGTTGTAGACCATGATGGTAGTCTACGTAATTTCTGGCATACTCTTAACGTTATGCTGATTTTAAAAAGGCTGCATCAACATGCAGGGCATGTTGTGCTCTGTGTTATACCCACCCCACTGCATTCGAATGCAAAGGAACGTTTAGTGTATGGGACATTCGTGCATACATACTGTTTACTTTGAGTAATGTTTTAAGTATAAAGTAACGTCTGAACTAATTCAAAGGTCTGCAAGCATACTATTGTACTAGAAATGCAGAGTAATGTGCTAATGTATGTATCTGTGTTAAAATACTCATACAGAACTAATAATGTGCTCACACAAAGGTTACAGTAATGAACACTTATGTGGGTGCATGGAGTAGAGTTGATGTATGTACTGACATAGTTAGTGCTATAATAAGTGTGTAATGCTTCAATGGCTAATAGGTCTACCTAATTGTCACACACAGAATATACACACAAATACCCACTGCGAGTCTGTTAACTGAACTGAGTGAAGTGCTAGTGTAGTGGAAGCTAAAACCCTGGGTTCCTTTAAATCAGAGCTAGATAAGTTAATGTAAGAAGGATATGTGGAATCAGCAATTTAAGAATGTATGGAACTAGATATATTGAGGAATATAGTTTTAAGTGCTATATGGGGATGTAAGAGATGGGCTATCAGAAGAAGCAGTAATGATGATAGTTAAGGGTATGCAATGTTATCATTAGGAGGATGTGGAAAATACTCTCTGATGGATGTAAAGGGGAATTCCTGATAAATTGTTATATTATTCTGAGATTATAATATTTTGAGCTATGCTTTTCCATGCAAATGTTTAGTGAATAATTTTAATTTGTATTGATTCATATAACTGACAATGCAGAGCATACAAGATAAAGAAAAACATTTAAAATAGAAAACCAATATCCACATTTTTTTTCTGAGTAGGGTTGCCTTTGTTTATTTTATTATTTTGAGTAATAGTTCTAGTTTTTCTCAAGAATCCTAAATAATGCAAACAACCTTGACAATTGCTTATTTTTTCACTTGGTGTCAAAAATTCAGTTTTAGTTCTGTATCTCTATGGAAAACTTTACATGTTGTTAGTCATAGAAGAGTATTCTGTAGTATCCATTATTCCATCGCCACTAGACAACAATATCAAGTGTATAAAAATTGCTATATTACCTTTTGTGCTAATATTTTAAACATGACTTTTTAACCAGATGTAGGTCAAGATGGCACTGGCTTGAACAAAGACAACAGGAAATAGAATATATATTTTTCTGTTCACTACATTGGTTAGATAATTGAGAATTTATCTGATCTTATATTTAAGATTAATTATTTTGCAAAGTACAGATTTTTTTTTCCACAAGGAATATTTTTCAAATATCAGTTAGATGAACATGGAAATGTTATTACGTTGTAATAAGTTTTTTGCAAGCTTATAGCATGTTGTTATAATAAAATATTATATAATAAAATATATTACATTACAATACGAAGTTTCTACTTTTGCTATTGTTTATTTTACTCTAGAAAATAATATGATGTAAATTTTTTTACTAATAATTGTATTTAATATAGACCTTTTAAAAATATTTTAATAAATGTTTCTGTATTTTTAATGAAAACACCTTTTCAGTTAAATATAAATGATGAATATAACTCTTTAAATAAATACATTTCATGAGATGTTTGCATGCCTCTATGATGCTAGGAGTTATGTTGTTGTGGCGTTTGCCCCTGGTAGGGTCTCCCAAGGCAAATTGGTTCTAGGTGAGTGGCCAGACTGTGGCTAAGTGTGGTTTACATTGACTCTAAATAAAATGAAGGTGTATGTTACCCTGCCCGGATTGGGGGACCGGGGCCTTGCTCTGGAGCCAGGCCTGGGGCAGGAGCTAGAAAATGAGCCTGGCCAGGCAAAGCCCAAAGGGGTAACATGGGTTCACTCCACTGTGGGCCCACCACCTGCAGGGAGAACCATAGTGGTTGGGTGCAGTGGTGGCAGTTGAAGGCAGGAGCCTTGACGGACCAATCAACGGCAACCAAAATTGGCTCTCAGCACATGAAGCATAACCTCTCTAGTAGGAAAGGAGCCTGAGCTGGGGTGGGAGGTAAAGAGATACTGACTAGATATAGTTGGGCTTACCTCAACACATGGCTCGGACTCTTGGACCAAACTGCTGGAGAGGGGCTGAACTCTAGACAACTCTATTCCAGTTGCCCATGGGGAGGGGCACTAGGCAGGGGTGACTCTGCTTATAGACCCCAGGTTGCTGCCAGTGTGTAACACTGGACCAGCTTTTCACCCTCACAAGGATATTGGAGGGTTCCTCTGAGTTTGGGAGTCGATTTACTCCTGCATATATACGTTCAATCAGATTCTAACTGGCTTAGGTGTTCTGCACATGCTCCACAATACTCCCCCCACTCCTCAGGCTTTGCCTCAGAAGTAACAGAAGAGGCCAGTACACAGAAGAATCATGGAGTATAGCAGAGGTGGAATTGTTAGCGCACTCCAGCACCATACGGTGGTGTCGTCTGCTTTCCGATAACACCATAGCCACAAGGGACAGTGTGCATTTTGTTTGTAAAAAAAAAAATACAACATACAGCACCTATGAAATGTACAGGACTGTAAAGCTGTCCAGTTCACCGGATAACTAAAGGGCGTTTTTTCATCGCACCAGTAACCGTATAGGCTGGGTATTTTGCATTGAATTCTAGAAATGGCTGTAGTAGGACTGGACAACGTGTCATATCAATACCAATATCACATGTTATGCACATCCAATTCTTACATTGCTACTCAGCTACATTAAGATCAGGTTTTTTTCTTACCTTCAATTTGGTATGGCGCAGGGAGGTTAAGTCTCGATAAAACATTTTTACTCTATCATTGGAAAGAAAACTTAGCAAGTTGTGTAATTTTAATGATTATTCCTTCCTCAATATTATCTAGTATATGTTAAAAAAATCAGTTTATCTCTGCTGCTTTTGCTTGAGTGCTTCGTGCATTCTCCGAGACAATCATAATCATTTACATCCTTGCTGTTTAAATCACTCCTAAATGGGTATGTGAGAAATTTATGTTGAACTCCTTTTTTGTTTCATAAATACTCCAATATTTATTATAACAAAATCACTTTGCAATATTGGAAAAATTTCTCATACTGTCCTATCATAGTACATTATACAAAACTTTAATTCTTGTTATGCTATCCTAATCTTGTTGTATCTGTTCTTCTGACGAGATTGCAATTAAAGCTTGTGTCACTTTGTTTGTCCACGCATCCATTATTATTTATTTTATTAGATTTTACGTCTGTGATGTAATAGGTCAACCGGAAATAGGAGTCATATCGCCACATCTTGTAGCGGAGTTGGACCTACTTCGGTCAATAAATCGATTCCCCTTCATGCATGTACAGTATACTGAGACAAGGACATTCGTCTGATTAAATTGCATAGTCGGGCTAAAACCATAGCTTGACTTAGCTGTACATGTGAGGTCCCTGCAAGTCAGAATGTAGTTTTTTGTTTCTTTTTAAGTAATGATAAGATAAAGGAATGATAAGATAGAGGTCACAGACTCCCTATACATTCATGTCTTGTCTCACTCTGCTTTTGTAGATACACCTTTTGTAGGATTGTTCTTTTGCATTGTTGTATTGTTGTGGTGGTCAGGTTTGGTGTACAGGCCTGTTACTCATGACTCCCCATCTTAGGATCCCTTGGCTGTGCATCTGCCTATTCTCAGATAAAGTATTTCTTTTTTATTTCTGTAATGGAAGTCTGCCTGCATTTGGGTTCTTATTCACTGTGGGGAGCTTAGATCTGGTCAGCAGGGGCTATTAGTGATTCCTCGTATCAGATTGAAAACCCGTGGCGATTGTGCTTTTCAGGCAGTAGCACCTAAGCTTTGGAATAGCTTGCCATGTAACTTGCGCACTGTTGCTTCAGTGGACTCTTTTAAAAAACAGCTCAAAACTTTTCTTTTCCTCCAGGCCTTTACTCAGAGATGAGCAATTTTTGTTTTATGTTTGTGTTTTATGGCATGTTTTATGTATTTGTTTGCTGTTTATGTAATGTTTTATACTGAGTTTTAAGTTTTGTATTTCTTTCCCTGTTTTACTTTGTTTCATTATTGTACAGCGCTTTATAAATAAATTACTTACTTACTTACTTAAGGTAAAACACAAGATAAAATTAAAACAAACTGCATATTTGTGGTTTGAAGTAATATGGAACACTTCTGTTTTTAAAATATCTTTCTTACTGAATGTCACAAACAAGCATTATGTGTCACTATATCACTGGGCATTTATTTCAGTTTTACTTCTAATGATTAAATATACATCCAATTCAGTCTCATCCATACATCCATCCATCCATCCATCCATCCTCTACCGCTTGTCCGGGTTAGGTCACAGGGGAAGCAGTCTAAGCAGGGAAACCCAGACTTCCCTCTCCTCGTCCAGCTCCTCCGGGGGAATTCCGAGGCGTTCCCAGGCCAGCCGAGAGACATAGTCTCCTCTCCAGCATGTCCTGGGTCTTCCCCGGGGCCTCCTCCCGGTGGGACATGCCTGGAGCACCTCACCAGGGAGGTGTCAAGGAGGCATCCTGAGCAGATGACCGAGCCAGCTCATCTGGCTCCTCTCAATGCGGAGGAGCAGTGGCTCTACTCTGAATCTCTCCCGATTGACTGAGCTTCTCACCTTATATCTAAGGGAGAGCCGTGCCACCGTGCGGTGGAAACTCATTTCAGCCACTTGTATTCACGATCTCATTCTTTCTGTCACTACCCACAACTATTGACCATAGGTGAGGGTAGGAACATAGATCGACTGGTAAATCGAGAGCTTTGCTTTTTGCCTCAGCTCCTTCTTTACTATGACAGACCGATGCAGCGCCCGCATCACTGCTGACGCCGCACCGATCTGCCTGTCGATCTCCCGTTACATCCTTCCCTCACCCGTGAACAAGACCCCGAGATGCTTAAACTCCTCCACTTGGGGAAGGACCCCCCTCCTCAACCCGGAGAGAGCATTCCACCCTTTTCCAGCTGAGGACCATAGTCTTGGATTTGGAGGTGCTGATTCTCATCCCAGCTGCTTCACACTCGGCTATGAACTGCTCCAGTGAGAGCCGAAGGTCACGGTCTGATGAAGCCATGATAACATGTGATATTGTCCGTTGACACCCCAACGGACGCAGTCGAATGCCTTCTCCAAGTCCACAAAGCACATGTAGACTGGTTGGGCAAACTCCCACACACCCTCCAGGACTGTTCCACAGCCAGGGCGGAAACCACACTGCTCCTCCTGAATCTGAGATTCGACAATCCAATGGACTCTCCTCTCCAGGACCTTCGTATAGACCTTACCAGGAAGGCTGAGGAGTGTGATCCCCTACAGTTGGAGCACACCCTCCGGTCCCCCTTCTTAAAGAGGGGGACCACCACCCCGGTCTGCCAGTCCAGAGGCACTGCCCCCGATGTCCACGCGATGCTGCAGATGCATGTCAACCAGGACAGCCCCACAGCATCCAGAGCATTTCATCCACCCCTGGGGTCTGGCCACCAAGGAGCTTTTTAACCACCTCAGCGACCTCCGCCTCAGAGATAGGGGAGTCCACCCCCAAGTCCCCAGACTCTGCTTCCTCATTGGATGGTGTGTCGGTGGAATTGTGAGGTCTTCGAAGTATTCCCTCCACTGACCAAAAACGTGAAAAAACAGGCACCGACCACCTTACGGCCACAGCTCCGGTCAGCCGCCTCCACAATCGAGGTGCGGAACATAGCCTATTCGGATTCAATGTTCCCTGCCTCCCCCAGTACATGGGTGAAGCTCTGCTGGAGGTGAGAGTTGAAGCTCCTCCTGACAGGGGATTCCACCAGATGTTCCCAGCAGACCCTCACTATACGCTTGGGCCTGCCAGGCCTGACTGGCTTTCTCCCCCACCAGCGGAGCCAACTCACCCCCAGGTGGTGATCAGATGACAGCTCCCCCACTCTTTTCACTTGAGTGTCCAATACATACGGCCACCAGTCCGATGATAAGTCAGTTATCAAACTGCGGCCTAGGGTGGCCTGGTGCCAAATGCAAACCCCTCCACCACGATAAGGTGTTGGCTCCAGAAGAAGTTCAGTCTCATCGTTCTGCCTAAATGCTTATTAATTCTTGCAACCTTGTGCTGGATAAGTGGTTGGAAGTTGGCTGGACAAATACCTGTTACTTGTTTTAGATTAATTTTAGACTGATTTTTATAGTTTACAAAAAGTGAGGTGAGGCAGTCTTCATGCAGGAGTGGTGGATTTGATGCCATGAAGTTGATTACTTTTATAATTTTATACATAACTTACCATAAGTAGTTTCATTTTCCCTTCATGTACACATATCAGTCACTCTCTAAATTACTATTCAAAATTTCATTTATTTACTCAGCTTATTTGATCTTTGATGGAAATTTTCTATGGAATATTAAAACTTATTAGCATAGACAAACTCAGTCCTTCATTCATCCATCCTTAGTATTAGCCAGTTTTTACTGTATGCTCTTTGTGCATTTATTTTACTTATTGTTGAGAATTTCCTTCTCAAACTACTTTAGCACATAAACACAATTTTAGAACCATACCAATCTTTCCAGTTTATACTGAGCAAAATAGATACTATTTCCATTGCACTGAAAAAATAAGCTATCATATATCCTAATCAAATATCTGTTTCTGGATGTATTTGACAGCTACTAGTTGTTTCATTGAATAAGTTTTAGAGGTGTCTTATTACAGTGCTAAAATACTCCCCTTGAGTGTATGAGGAGGAGATGCGCTGAAAACAGCGGAACCTGTGCAGAAGCTTAGTAGAAGTGGTGACTTTAATCACAACATGAGTCAGATCTGTAGTTTTTTTCGCAATCTGTTATCTAAAGAAACTGAAACTAAGGAAACTGAAACAGAGGAAGCTACTCCCAAGCCTGAAGAAACTGAGGGTGAGTCTGTCTCTGTGGGTTTCTTATTTACTCTGCCCTTTCTCTTCCTGTTATACATTATTATGCATCTCTTCTGCTACAGCATGACCTATGACTATTTTATACACAGCTATAGTGGAATAGAGATAAAACATATTACAAAAAGATTTTGTATTTTTAGGATGGCTTATATGCACTTCCTATGAAACAATTTAAAAACAACATGTTAAATACTTAAAGTGAAGTGTAGGTTTTATATATTACACAAAGATAGTTGTTACTTGTCTGTTAAGGTCTAATTTTTAATTAGCAACTTCAGGTAAACTATATTTATCCAGTAACTGGCAGAATGTCATAGATAGCTGATTGAATGGTCTTTGTTTAGAAATTGTTGATAATGGTAATGGTGCAAGAATTTGTTTTTTTTTTTCAAAAAAAAAAAAAAAGTATACATTTATAGGCAAAATCCACGTTTCAAAAAGAGTACATAATTATGTTCACAAACACAAAATGACAGCATCTTAATGAAAATCACATAATGTGATGTGGAGTGTGATAGTAAATGATAGCACTGATAGTGTAAAAATTATCAGGGGCCGGATAAAGGGTTTTATTTGTGTGTGGAATGTTCAGTAGCTTGAACTTGTTTATTTCTTAGGGAGCTCAACTGAGGCCGTCTCAGTCGTGCATGTCATGAGGAATATAAAGTTCTTCGTATTTGTAAGCCCACCCCTCTCACTCAGTAATGACTGTAAGAAATATTCAGCACAAGAGTATAAATACCCCAGATGTGGACATTTAATATCGCCAGCTCTGGTCCTAACTCCTCACATGTCTCTGGGGACATTATGACTCCCTTCATTAATATCTGTTTACACCTCAGCACTTGACTTTCTGTACAGGTGGACAAGTACAACCAGCATGATCATCCACACATATACACATAATGTTTGTTTGCTATGTGTTTCTTGATGAAAGTTAATAGATTCTTTTTGATTACTTTCAATAATCAGACAATATTGTGTGGACAGGTTCTTGTTTTTGAAAAATTAGTACAGGGGAAAATTAATCAATGACTCCATAAAAAAGAGGAGTAACTTCATAAATGCCTTAAGAATTTGAGAAAATGCCATATTCCATCCATCATTCATCTTATCTGCTTACCTCAGAGTCCAACCCAGACATCACTGAGCAGATACACACATACACTTACACACACTGGAGGGCCATTTAGACTAACTGCATATCTTTAGATGGTGGAAAGAAACTGGAATAGCAAGAAGAAGTCTGCATGACATTAGGTGAACATATAGGCTGCAGACAACCCAATCTGACCTCCATCAATTCATCCTTTTTCTATAACCACTTGTCCAAAGCCTATTTTGGATGCAACGGAAACAAGGCAGAGAACATCCCAGGATGGGGCGCCAACCCATTGCAGGACCCACTCACACACCGAGCACACCTTGGGCAATGTAGCAACTCCAACTGACCTTGACAGGTTTTTGAACTATGGGGGGACACCAGAGTATCCGGAGTAAACTCCACAATGACAAAACTCCACACAAATGGAGCCATACCAAAGACCTGAACCCTGGTCTATAAGGCAACAGTGCTAAACACTGTGCCATCATGCCACTCCCAATTTAATCTCTCAAGTTATGTAACAGGTTTTACATTAAGTAACGTCCATCTCACCACCCTTCTCCATGTTCACGCTCACAATTACTATTTACACTGTTTATTGAACCCCTAGCAGCTGCCATCAAGTCGCCCAAATTAGTGTGTGGCTCAGTGGGCTAAGTCTTTGTGTCTGTAATCCCAAGGTCGCTGGTTCAAACCCAGCCTCTGCCTATCTGTAGCTCTTTGAGCAAGGCCCTTAACCCCTGGGTGCCACTACAGGTGGCAGCCCTTCTTGGACAGTTTCCTTTACAAAGAGCAAGTTGAGGGAGGCGTAAAGACAATTTCCCCACGGGGGTCAATAATGTATTGATTATTATCACTGGTATGGCCACCCTAAACACAACTCACAAAATCAGTCTATATGCAGGTTACCTATTACTATATATACAAAATCCTCTAACATCACTTCCAACAATTTCCAGTCTCACAGAGACATTTTCCATCATTTCAGAATATTCAGTCAATTGGTCCAAATTCATTATTCTCCCACTTAAGCATAATCAGTGGAATGCGGTGATCCCCCAATCTCTCAGTTAAAATCCTTACAGGTAACATTTTATATCTTGGCATTGATATTTCTTATTGTTTGAATTGAACTTCATGCCAGTTATTAAGAAAAACTGAAAATGATTTAAACCATAGGAATAACTTGCCACTCTCACTTGCTGGCTGCATAGCTGCAGCAAAAATGTCAATCTTACCAAAATTAAGTATCTTTTTTCAATGACTCCCATTTTTCCAACATCACATTGGTTTTCTACTCTGAACTCAATAATTTAAAAAATTACTGGAAAAATAAACAGCCAAGAAATAAACTCTTAATATTTCAGGAAAGTAAGCTGTTTGGTGGCTTAAACATCCCAAACTTTTCCATTGCTTCCTAGCTGATTGACTACAGTATACAGTAAAACCGGTCTAAGTCGACACTCGCGGGACCAGCTTAAAAGTGACGACTTAGAGAATTGACGAGATACA
>JAODLC010000040.1:18734115-18744271 GCA_026781145.1 Hippopotamyrus pictus | reverse complement strand
AAAAAATGTTTGAGGGTTGAGGGAGGCTGATTTAGGACACGGGTCGGTACCGACCCGGCCAAGATAACAGATGGGTGGAAAATGCTAGGAGAATAGTAGGGGTACACATGTACAATGAGAATAAAAGCAGCTCCTCCAGGGTAAACATGTACGTAGAACACACAACAAACAATAAACAAATAGTGAAAAAAGTGCAAAATATTCTGCGGTGCTATATACATATGGAAGGAATAAATAACTGTATAGGTTACTACCACCTCCATTTTTCTTGCTTACCGATAGGTGGTAAAGAAAGAAAATGAAACTTTGTTCAGTTTTCGCTCAGAAATCTCACTGCAATGTGGATGACGACTGGTTTTGTTGAATTAGGCCTAAGTTTCATTAAGAGTCAAACACGGTGCAGCTCAGTTACTGCTGTTAACTTAACATGCCGTCCTCAGTAAACATCTCAAATCAGATGCCCGGATGCCTAAAGCATAGACCGCGGGGTCACCTTGTAGGAAAACCATTTACTGAAAAGGCGTCTTTATTAAAAATAACTAAGGCTTTATTCTTTAAAGTTTTTAATGTGTTTTAATGCGACTGCTAAATGCAGTTTACAAGCTCCTACTATTATAAAATAAAATGCTATTAACCAGGTGCACTCGAAGTTACAGCTTTTTATGCTTCAGCTAAAAAACAATTTTGGAAAAGTCAGCATATAATGAATGGAAAGAATGGTTACAGATTCGTTGATACAGAAAATGCTGCTGGATCGTTCTTTCACGGCAGAGACATTCTCTTGCGATGGACCTGACCCTACACTGGGTACATGGGGACTATTGCTGAAGTAAGGATCTAATGCGTAGGTGTCGAGTCTCACGGTTAAAAGCCCCAGTCCCCATGTGGCTCAGGGTTCAAAAGCTGGTAAAGATTGGTAGATTCCATGAGAGGTACCTGTCACACGGGGGAAGCAAGAGAGACACGGACCCAGGACTGCAAGGAATGCAGAGCTTTAATGCGGTAAGTGACAGGCAAGCAAAGGCAAACAGAACTTCCGCACAGCCCCAGAGGGAGGGTAGAGCCGCTCGGGACAGCAGAGCGGCTGTGCGGAACACCGGAGCGTCTCTTGGCTGGGAGATCAGGTAAACAGAGTTGAAAGCGACAGGCTAGGATCGTTGTCATTGTCCGGAAGAGAGGGTCGGTTGCAAGTAAGTCAGTCCAACGGAGAAGCACAGGACGCTCCACCCCAACCACGCCCCAACCCCGCCCCACCACTGAACTCTTGACCCGTAACCTTTTGACCTTTAGGTCATAAATCTTTTCGAAAGAAGCGGCATTATCTATCTCTCTTATATACCAATACAAACTGCACATCAAATTGTGTGTTAATAAGAATAATTAAAAGATCTTTGATGTCTGTAGTGGCATGTGATTACACATTTAACTAACATTTAACTAGCACTACACTTATTTTGTACGTATGATGTGTATTTTGTTTGGATGAGCACCAATGTCTGAATCACAGCAAAATGCATGTATGTCATTAATTGGTTGCATTTGAAAGGCGCGAAAGGCGAAATAATTATAATGTTGCATTATCAAATGTTACGTTGTGTGTCATGGATACTTTTCGCTCCAAATCTCCCAACCACTATGTCGATCTGAGACGGCAAGACCAAGACAGCGAGACCAAGAGAAGACCGAGGGATCCAAGACCAAGACCAAAGACCATCGAGACTGTGACAAGACCAAGACCACGTAAAAATGGTCTTGAGACCGGTCTCGAGACCAAGACCAGTCTCAAGACATCCAACTCTACTCCACATGGATGTCCGTGCACCCTGAAGCCACTGCATCTAAAAGCAAGATCTGTTCATGTGGGCAATAGTCATATACCTTCCATCTCCATGCAGAAAAAAATCCTTCATTGGAGTTGAGGAATGGAGAGTATAGTGGCAAGAATAAAGACATCATCCTGGGACAGGCAGTAAACCACTGACTTAGCGGGAATAATGAAAGGCTAATTTGTCCCACACAATCACAAATACTGGTAAATTCTGCCCCTCTCTCTCTCTCTTGCTGCTGAAAGTTTTTCATACAGTTCATCAAGAAAAACAATAAGGTGTGCTGTATTGTATGGGCTAATGACGGCCTTCTGCAGCTGCAGTCCATCATTAGATATTGCTGCACACATGGTAATGTTAGCCCCCCTCTGGGATGGAACATCTGCAGTTGCCCTCTTCACATTTACATCACATTTCTTCCATAGCGGTATCTTTTTGCCAAGTAGAAACCGGCCTCATCCACAAAAATAACTGTGTGTTCATCTTCACTGACTTCAAGCTCCATGACTCTCTACATTAAATTAGAGAACACACAAAGTAACAAAAGACACAAAGTGATTAGCTTACTGTATTGTGCACAATAGATTAAAGGAAATGCCTGTGTGTGTTGCACTGTTCAGAATCACCATAGATACCATGACTTACCTGGATGTATTAATACCTGAGTTCCTTAACAGGCGCAGAGTTCCCCTGAAATGGCACAGTGTATAATTATCCTGATGTAATGTTTCTGCAGCACTCGTGCAATAGTTGTAGTGCTAACATTTTCAGTATTTGAAAATATGTCATTGCCTGCAATTACTTTGGGGCAGCGTGTGGCTCAGTGGGCTAAGCCTGTGTTCCTGTAATCAGGTCACCAGTTCAAACCCAGCTTCAGCACGTCTGCGGGTCCTTGAGCAAGGCCCTTAACCCCCAGCTCCCTGGGTGCCCCAATGGGTGGCTGCCCTTCACAGACAACTTCCTCTACAAAGAGCTACAAAAGTTGAAGGAGGCATAAAAGCAATTTCCCCAAGGGGATCAATAAAGTGTCTATTATTATTATTATTATTATTATTTTGTCATGTATTTCTCTGAGTCTGATGCTGTTGTTGCCAATGACCATCTCAACTATTGAATCCTCCTGTTCAGTTGTAAATATTCTTCCCTTTCCCCCTGTGGAAGGTAAACACTGTGTCCTGCAGTAGTGAGCCAAGACACCATGTCAAATCATATTGGGTAGGTCTTTAGCTGAAATGGCAGTCAGGTGTTTTTCTATACTACCACTACAAGCTCATCCATCCACTGAATTTTGGGTAAAACTTGTATGAATTTCACATGTACAAATATGAAAAATACAGTGAACATCACAACTTTTGTACAGATGATAAGACTGCAAATAAACTGAATTAACTTTCAGCTAAAATCAGAATAATCTGACTGACAGTAATTCTGTTCTTTTACAGTAGCCTCACTTGCTGAAATTCAGCACATTTCCATCTAAGGTGCTTTCACTTTTGTTAGCTTTTGAAGTTAATTGTTTTCAAGTATCTAGATGTCTGCAAAAATTGTTGGAAATGTACAGAATTTTGCTGTTGGTGAATATTGTCTGGAACATGTTTTCATGAATTTTGGAAGAAGCTGTTATTGGATGCATATTATCCCAAGAAAGGTTATTCAGTGGCACCTGAAAACGTTTCACCCTTCATTCCAGAGGGCTTTCTCAGTTCTGACTGACTGGTTAGAGTAGTAGGTTTATAAATCATGCAGAGCCCTCAAGTCATTAATACTTGATGGTCACTTGTGGGTTGTTGTTTCCCCTGGCTTTCATGTATGTTACTGTGACCAACTGGGCCAAGTTGTGAATGACTGTGAAACCATCTGGGTAGAGTTCAAAGAACTGCATAGTAAGTGGGTGATAAATTATGCCTAAGGCCACCTTCTCTGTTTAATGAGGGTCGTTCAATTTTGGAGTAAACTGCTTCTCTCATACCTCGTTTGAACCAGTCAACCTCACAGTCTAGGATCTTAACGTCATCAAAGGAGTGGCCCTTGTCTTTCAGATGTAGGTGAACTGCTGAGTCTTGACTTGATGATCTGGCTCTTCTGTGTTGTGCCATGCGTTTGTGTAGTTGCTGTTTGGTTTCTCCTATGTACAGATCTGTACATTCCTCACTGCATGTACTATGTTGCTGTAGGGTTCTGATTACTCCCAGTTTGTGTTCCACAGGGTAGTGAGAGTCAAAGAGCAAATACTGGTCAGTATTGTGGGTTTCCTGTACACTTCAACGTTGAGGCTCCTGTCCTCCTCAATGTGTACCGCACAGTCCAAGAAGGCTAAGCTATTGCCTGTGACAACTTTTCGAGTGAATTTGATGTTAATGTCCACAGCGGTAATGTGTATGGTGAAATTCTCCACCTCCTGTGTTTTTATTTTGACCCAGGTATCATCCACATACCTGAACCAGTGGCTGGGTATGATCCCTGGGAACGAGCTCAGGGCTCTGCTCTCTACTTCTTCCATGTAGAGATTGGCCACAATAGGGGACACAGGTGAACCCATGGCATAGCCGTGTTTTTGTCTGTAAAAACATTAATTGTACATGAAATATGTGGTGGAGAGGCACAGGTCCAATAGAGTGCATATGTTGTCTGAGTTGAAGTTGATTCTGTCAGAGAGTGTGCTGTCTTGTAGTAGATGTTCCCTCACGGTCTGGACTGGTTCAGTTGTTGGGATGCAAGTGAACAGAGAGGTGACATCATAAGACACCATGGTTTCATCTGTGTCCAGTTTAAGGTTTTGAACCTTATTGACAAAGTCCTGTGAATTGTTGATGTAGTGGATAGTGTTTCCAACCAATGGAGCTAGGATGGTGTTTAGATGCTTGGCAATGTTGTATGTGGTTGAATTGATGCTGCTAACAATAGGTCTGAGCGGTGTTCTTTCTTTGTGTATTTTTGGGAGTCCATAGATGCATGGTGTAGCTTCACCAGGGTACAGGCGGTAGTATTGGGGCCGGTCAATGACTTTGTTCTTCTCCAGTTGTTGTAAACAGTCTATGACCTTCTTCCTGTAACTGCTGGTAGGGTCCCTCCTAAGAGCCTCATATGTAGTAGTGTCATTCAAAAGGCTAGTCACCTTGTGGTGGTAGTCTTTTGCATATTGCATGAAAGCGACATTGAATGAAAGCAACGCAAAAGTGTTCTTAGTTTAGCTCACATAGTCTATACAGTAGATATGGTGAATGTGTGAAGTGTTTTGAAAAAGTGGACATGTGTACTTGTGTGAGGGTGCCCTGTGATGGGTTGGCACCCCATCCTGGGTTGTTCCAGGCTTTGGAGCCCCAGTGATCCTGAAGCAGTTACAGAAGAAGGATGGATGGATACATAGCTCTGGAAAAAAATTAAGAGACCATGCTATATTTTGAAACAAATTTGCATTTTTAAATTCTGGTTTAAACCTGGCTCTGTTGGCAGAAGGCTACCCTAAGCAGCAGATTGCTTCCAGGTGTGAAATTTCTAAGACAGTAGTACACAAGAACAAGGTGAAGCCTAAGACACTGGGAATGACCAGTGCTGTTCCTCTGTTGATTCAAACTACGCCAGAATCCATCAATTGCTTTGCTAACCCAAATACTAGACAAACAACAGTCTACTATCCACAACATATTCCATCGTTGACTAGGGGGGTATTTCATGAAAGTAGCTAAAGAAAGCCAGACTTTCCCAAAAAAGTCAGACTCAAATTAGCGCCATCTCTAAACTTAGCCTCATGTCGTTCCACTAATGCATTTCAGCTTTGACTAATCAAGGTTAAAACGAGACAGACTTGCATAGTCTTACTTAGTGTGCACAACCGAGATATTAAAGAAGCCCAAATGAATGGATGAACAATAGATTGATCAAATGAGCCAGAAAGCATGTAAAACGAGAGCGGTGTTTTTTTTCCACCGAAGAACTAACACTGCTAATGGAACTGTATGAAAAATACAAAAATGTAATCGCTAAAAAAGGCAATACTGTGGCCATAAATAAAGCCAGGGAGTTGGCTTGGCAAAGAACAGACTAAATGCTTAAGTAATGCACCAGTGGTGCGGTGGAACAGTGGTTTATGCTGTCGCCTTACACTCCGAAAGTAACTAGGTCGATCCTTATTGCCAACAGGGAACCTTCTGGATTAAGTTCACATGTCATTCTTACTTTAAAGAGTTATTCTGTACTATTTGATCTGCATAAAATACTTTCAATCGCATCCGTGTGAAATGTTCTGCACAAATAACCGTATCTTGTCTTTGATTTTTACTAATAAAACTTTCAAAGTAGACTGTGACTAAACCAAATATAAAAATATCTTCCTGTTGATATTATTTTAACATTTTATTTTTCAATTTCAGTCATTGCACTTTATGTTCAACCTTTGTAATACGGGTACATTTTTATTTTAATAATTTTGGAATCAATTGGAAAGACATTATTTTTTTTACAGGCTTTATTATATTTATTGCATGAACGTCAGACGTTCTTTGAGACAGCGCTTAACTAAGCGAGACAGCTAACCTGGTCCAGACTTGTTCACTCACCTAAGTTACCATGGTAGCTCAGCGGGGATTTATTTAAGACATGGTGATGGAACGGAACTCCCACTTAAATGAGCCAGACTTGGTGAAACAAGTCAGACTTTCCCTTAATCCTGCTTCATGGAACACCACGTACATCTTCTGTATGCAAAGAGTATTATTTTTGTTTTGAACTGTAAATTAGCATTTTACCACAAACAATAAAAGCATTAGGCCTACATCTGATGCATTACTTGTTTCAGATCTTGGCTGATCAGGATTCTACTCTTATGCTTACCCTTACCGTTAAAGGTGCCAGTCTCCAAACCCCAGCCTTCACTCATGGCAGGAAACAGCTCCCAGGCAAAGACACTGAAGAATCCAACATAAAATCAAAAATTTGGATTCATACTGGCGAGCATATTTTTTGCCAAAAGCTGGCAAACTATTTAAAATATCAATTTGATGGCAAGTAAACTGATTAACAATATCTTTGAAACTCCTACATTAAATTAATATTTAACAACACTGTGCAAAGCATGACTTGCCAATTGTATATCAGTGCTAGGATTATAACCCCAAAAAATTTGAGATGCTGTGTAAAACATAAATAAAAACAGAATGCAATGATTTTCTATTGTTCAAATCATATAAACCCACAAATCAAAACAGAACAGAGACAACATATCAAATGTAAAAACAGAAAAATGTTGCTGTTTTATAACAAATACACTGCCTGGCCAAAAACAAATACACTGTCATCATTTGAATTTATATCAGCAAATACTTAAGAGGCAATGACTGAATCATTATTACAGCTCAGCAACGTTATGCAGCAATAAAGTGAAGTCAACTGAGTGCCTGAATCTACTGAATGGCCAGGTTACACCTCCATCCATCACGAATGGATTTTTTCTTCCCTGTTGGCATGGGCATATTCCAGGAGATGAACGCCAAGATTCATTGGGTTCAAATTGTCAAAGAGTTGTTCAAGGAGCATGAGGAATCATTTTCATATATGACTTGGTCAACATAGAGTTGTGACCTTAACTGTTACAAACTGTGTCCGGCAAGCAGGCAGGACACGGGGAAATGATCAAGCAGGCAGACGAAGATCTAAGAATACTGGTTTATTCCAGACGGGCAGGACAACACAGTGACTAACATTAATGACCAGACTGGGGAATACTGACTCAGACGTGGACTAAATACACTGGATAGGCAGAAAACCACGGGCAACAGGTGATGACAATCGGGAATAAACATGAGGTAACGAGGTGGGCGTGGCACACAGGAGGAATGAACGAGCAGGCCATGACATAACCCCCCCCCAAAGGCGTGCATTCTGGGTGCGCCACAGTGTAGGCGACAAAGGGGACGACACCGGGGACACGGGACCTGAAAAACAAAAGCAAAAACATCAACGAGGGACTGGGAACAGAACAGACACACAAAACAGGCACAGGGGCAGCAACCATGACAGAACCTGACAATGGACGGGAGTCAGACAGGCAGACGAGGAAGGGAGACACAGAGGGAACACCAACAGGTGGAACGAAAGGACCGGGAGCGAACACAGGAGGCACAGAGGGACGAGCAAAGACCGGAGGGATAAAGGAACCAGGAGGGAACTGAGAATACACAGAGGGACGAGGAGCTGAGACAGGAGGAACAACGGGACGAGGGGCAGACAAGGGAGGCCAGACAGGAACAGACGGGGAACAAAGGGGAGCACGAGGGAGCCAAGGTGGGCGATGGGCAGGCGACCAGGAGAAGGGAGCAGGATGGGACCACGAAGGGGGCAACGAGACAGGGCGAGGGACAGGCGAAGAGGACGAGGAGGGAATTGGAGGGAGCACCAGGGGAGGTAATGAGGGAGACGGAGGGGACACTGGCGAAGGCAAGGGAGGGGGGGGAAGTTGCAGCCGGCGATGGAGCAGCCAGAGCCGGGGAAGGCGCTGTCCAACAATGCGCCGGAGCAGGGGGATCTGCAGGCGACCGAGGGGCCGAAGCGGGGGAACCCGCAGGTTACCGATGCGGCACCAGAGGCGGGACCAAGGCCAGGCGCCGAGCCGACAAAGGGTGGCCCACAGGCGACCGACGACCAGGAGCCAGAGCCCCCGCAGGTGCCCCCCTAGCCCCAGCCAAGCTGACCGAGGGCGAGCCAGGGGGCAGGGCGGGCGGGACTCGACCCCTGCGGAGGTGTTCCCTGCCCTTACGGGACACCGAAAGGTGGAGTTTGGGCTGGGATCTACCTTGCCTGGGTGAGGGCAGAGGTGACATCAGGGAGGTCCCCGAGGGGTCCCACTCAAGCTCCTCCTCCACCAAGGGTAAGGGAGCAATAGTTGAAAGGTCTGGGACCTCCTCAGGGATAGGGACTGGAGTCACGGGCACAGGGGCGAAAGTTACAGGGGCTAGAGTCACAGGGGCAGGAGCTGAGACCTCGGGTGCTGCAGGGGGCGGAGCAGCAACCAGAGGTGGGGCCTCGGGTAAAGCAGGAGGCGCGGCCGGGGTGTCGGACGTGGCGGCAGGCGGAGAAGGCGCTGCTACCTCAGGTGCAGCAGGAGGCAGGGCCGTCGCAGGAGCCCCGGGTGCCCCTGCAGGCGGTGACGGAGCCGCAGCAGGAGACTTGGGAACAGCCAGAGGAGGGGCCGGTGCCGGAGCCCCGGGCGTAGCTGCAGGCGGAGGCGGGGCTGCAGGCAGCACCGGGACCTCGGGCAGTGCAGCAGGTGGCTCGGGCGGTGCAGCAGCGAATGCCGACTCTTGGCCAGTAGCGGGCGATGACGAGACGGGCAGGGCAGACAAGACAGGCGAGGCAAGCAGGATGGCTAAGGCAGATGGGACGGGTGAGACGGCAGGCGGCGGCAGCACCGGGACCTCGGGCGCAGCGGCAGGCGGAGGCGGAGCCAGGACCTCGGGCGTAGTGGCAGGTGGTGCAGCAGGCACCGCTGGCTCTCAGCCAGCAGGGGGCGCCGACGAGACAGACAGGATGGGCGAGACGGTTGGAACCACTCTCCAGTACAGTTCCTGGAGGGTAAAGTATTAGCTGGCAAGGGATGGAACAGGCGAAGCAGCAACAGGTAGGTGGGTTTCCAGACACCTGACGGAGGGAGAAGCGATTAGAGAAGTGGCACCTACGAGGATCACCGGTAAGTCTTCAGGTCTCCTCTCTCGCTTCTTCCGAGTCTTGGCTATCAGAGGAGGTTGGGAGCTATCGGAGAGATCTCATGATAGGTCCGAAGACCGCTCACTGTCGAACCGGGTCGGTTTTACCCGTTGATCAGTCACCCTCTCCCGTAGCTGTTGGAGATTGAAGCGCACGTCCTCCGCGATGTGCGCGTCTTCTTCAAGGGACATCGTCTCCAGGATGTCCCGGCTTTGGTAGACCAGAGCCCGAGCTCCGGGATCCTCGCAGATCTCGGGTTAGGCTAACCAGTAAAGGACCTCATTCACCAAGCCGACATAGTCATCATCAGCCAGGGGGGGTACCTTCTCTCGGAGTCCGGTCATTCTGTTACGAACCATGTCTGGCAAGCAGGCAGGATGCGGGGAAATGATCAAGCAGGCAGACGAAGATCCAAGAATACTGGTCATAAAAATTAAATATTTTGTTTTTCAATGAAACTCATGGATGGTATTGTGTCTCTTTGGATCACTCAAATCAATCTCGGACACCTGTGATAATTAGTTTGCCAGGTGAGCACAATTAAAGGAAAAACTACTTACAGTTTTTTCCAATTGCTAACACACTAAAATCTAATGTAAAGCTCAACTGCAAAAACTGACACTCAGAGAGCA
>JAODLC010000040.1:18707918-18720676 GCA_026781145.1 Hippopotamyrus pictus | reverse complement strand
CCCTCCTACAGGTGGTGAGCCCATTGGAGGGGGGACCCACGTGCCTTGTTCGGGCTGTGCCTGACCAGGCCCCATGGGTGCAGGCCTGGCCACCAGGCGCTCGCCATCGAGCCCCAGGCCTGGCTCCGGGTGGGGGGGGGCCCGGTGACCCGCGTCCGGGCAAGGGAAATCGTGGATACAATATTTTACTGAGTAAAACTGTTTTACCTAAAACTGAACTCCCTGCAGTATAATGTTTGTACTAAATTTAAAGTAAGAAAAAGTCTGATCTTAATTTAGTTTACTAGTGGTGTCAGAATTGGATGTGCATAACACATGAGGTTCTGGTATTAATATTGCACATCGTCCAGCCCTAAAATATAATATAAAATACCATTTCAGTACAATCCAGTACAAAATACCCCGCCTACAGTTGTGATGTCATTTGGTACTGGTACCAGTTTGTATGCTAGTGGTAACTTTCTTGAAGTACCAAAAGTATGGTGTCTGGTGCAGTCGACAAGAGTCCTTAGAGAGAGGGTGAAGAGCTCAAACATTCGGGAGGAACTCAATGTAGTGCCACTGCTCCTCTCCATTGAAAGCAGTCAGTTGAGGTGGTTTGGGTATCTGTCTAGGATGCCTCCTGGATGCCTTCCTAGGGAAGTGTTTTAGGTATGTCCAACTAGGAGGAGAACCAGGAAATGCTAGAAAGATCTCTCGACCTTTCTGGGAATGCCTTGGTATTACCCCAGTGGAGCTGGGTGAGGTGGCTGGTGAGAGGTTTGGGCATCCTTGCTTATACTGCTGTTTCTGTGACCTGACCCTGGATAGGTGGCAGATGGATGGATGGATGGAGATTTTCATTTTGCACTCCATTCAGTTTGTCGCCTTTATTTATGCTCTGAATCTGATCCAGTACTGTACAATTTTAAGGGAATTTTAACCAAAAATGGAGCATTCAAGTAAAGAAATAAAGACTTGAACTATATTAACATAAGAACATAAGAAATTTACAAATGAGAGGAGGCCATTTGTCCCATGAAGCTTGTTTGGGGAGAACTTAACTAATAGCTCAGAGTTGTTAAAATCTTATCTAGCTCTGATTTAAGGGAACCCAAGGTTTTAGCTTGCACTACACTTGCAGGAAGACTATTCCATACTCTAACTACATGCTGTGTAAAGAAGTGTTTTCTTAAATTCAGTTTAAAATGTTCCCTGCTAATTTCCACCTATGGCCACAAGTTCTAGTATTTAAACTAATATTAAAGTAGCCATTTGGCTGAACAGCATCGAGACCTGCTAGAATCCTTTATACCTGGATCATGTCCCCCCTTAATCTCCTTTGTGTGAGGCTGAACAGATTCCGCTCAGCTAACCTTTTCTCATAAGACTTTCCTCTAAGAAATCATTCTTGTACCCCTATGTTGAACCTTTTCCAAGGCAGCAATGTCCTTTTTAAGGTATGGTGACCAAACCAGCACACAATATTCTAAGTGGGGGTCTTACCAAGGAATTGTATAATCCTAGCATCACCTCCCTTGACTTAAACTTCACACACCTAGAAATGTAACCCAACATCCTATTGGTCTTCTTAATTGCTTCCCCACACTGGCGAGAGTGGGACATGGAATCAGCTACCTTTATTTCAGTGGAACCCATAAAATATCTGTACTTTATATTTCTGCTCCCTGCATGGATTACCTTATATTTATCTATGTTAAATTTCATCTGCCAGGTATCAGCCCAGTCACTAATTAAATCAAGATCCCATTGTAACCTCTGGGCTGCTAATTTAGTATCTGCTACACCACCCACCTTGGTTTCGTCTGCAAATTTAACCTGTTTACTGTATGTATTGGTGTTAATATAATTAATGTAAATTAGGAACAATAATGGTCCTAAAATCGAACGCTGCAGTACCCCACTATGAACGCAGGCCCATTGCGACATTGTGCCTCTAATAACTACTCGCTGCCCCCTGTTTATTAACCAGTTTTCGATCCAAGCTGCTACAGTTCCTAAAATTCCTGCAGCTTTAAGCTTAAGCAAGAGAAGTTTGTGGGGAACAACATCAATGGCCTTCTGAAAATCTAAGTAGATAACATTGTAGGCCTTTTTGTGATCAATTTCTCTTGTAGCTTCATCAAAGAACTCAAGTAGATTAGTTAAACAGGACCTACCTCTCCTAATCCATGTTGGCTATCCCTCTAATAATTCTTTATATTATTTGATATGAAAAGAAATTATGATAAAATATTTTGTCTTATCTTCCAACCCTAGTCGAAATCCACTACTTCTAAAACAAAAGAAGTTGCTGGTAATAACTGTGTTCTTTCTTCAACAGCTGAATGTGATGAATTAAATGAATCCAAAGTTACCAAGGTTCCGGTGTATGAAGGTGAGGCTGCTGTGTTACGAGTCCCTCTCTCCACCTCCTCCACTGTTTTCAACAACTTCTGTGCAAACACTGGATTCAAGATAGAATGGTACAAAAACCAGTCTGACGGACACCTCCAGCAGCCTATCTTATGGCCCCGGATCAGCCAAGAAGGAGAAAGGCTGTGGTTTCATCCTGCAGCATTTAATGATACAGGCCAATATATTTGTACAGTAAGGTAAGAATGCAACAGAGAAGAAATTTGCCAAAACAAAAGTAAAACAAGTCTTTTGAATACACTGGAAAAAGTTTTGTTTGTTAACTTTGAGCTATTAATTCCAGTGTGATAACAAAATATTAATATCATAAGTGGCAGTGATGTAGTTGAAAAGTGTAATGGTTAGAGAGAAAACATGAGCAGGAAATATTCATTTTTCATTATTTTGCCCCACATAGACACCAATTACCACTCTACTGTTACACATAGTGTGTCTCATGCCCACGTCATTTACTGTTCACTTGACTATTAGAATGAGCAAAACTAATGAAATGATGTGATTGTTAGTGTCAAGTGCACAGTGTTAGTTTTGTTGGCGAAAACTATGATGAAAATTGTCAACGAAGATTTTTAATTGACAAAAGTGAGATGTTAATGAAATAAAAAATAATTTATAATGCAAAGAACTTTGATGAAAAGTACTGACTTTTTTCAAAGAATAAAACCGGAAAGAAAATATCAGGAAGTTACAAATTTGAAACTGATACAATCAGAAGTAGTATTTCTGACTTGAGTCTGAGTTGAGTTGGCAGGGGTGGGGAACTTGATCCATGGAGGGCCAGTGTTGGTGCAGGTTTTTGAGATGACCTCTCAATCGGCCAATAATAAAGCAGTGGTTCTTAACTCCAGTCCTGGGGACCCACTGTTTTTGGCTGATTGAGAGGCCATCCCAAAAACCTGCACCCATACTGGCCCTCAGTGGATCAGGTTCCCCACCCCTGCTTTAGTTAGTGTTGGCTGTAGTTACATATGATTGGGTAATGTTGATCTACCCTGCTTCAAGCACATAAACCATGCAGTTCTGTATCTAAACCCTGTCTGTAATAATAATAATAATGATAATAACAATCGATTCTTTATTGTCCCCGTGGAGAAATTCTTTTTACGCCTCCCTCATCTTACTCTTAATCTTGTTATTTCTGTGCCTGTCTTGGGCGAATAATCTCAGAACAGTATGACAGTATGAAATATTAGATATCACTCAAACCTGGTCTGTGCCACAGTCAGCTTTAGGTTGGAAAAATAGTACCAATAAACTGTATGGACAACTTTAATTTTTGACAAGAAAATAAATCAAGGCGTGTGGAGTGGCAATAATGGGGAAAAACACCACAAACTTGAAACACAATGAAATGACTGGAAATTTTTCCTTTAAGTTATTGTTTGAAAAATTTGTTTTCGTGAACTGAACTATGTGTATAAATAAGCACAACCCAGATTGGTTTTCACTAGTTTCATACTTATTTGTTTTTGAGGGCGTTTCCCTATGCTAATTAGGACAAACGCATGCGCTTTCAGTTACAAAGACGTGGGATTCACCATTCTTAAGAACAAAGGTGCAAACAATTCTGCTTGTGGATCTGCTATTATATGTGGTCTTTCTCTGTGTCTCCACGTTTGCTGGCAATGGCTTCATACTAATCACACCATGTCCTGGATTTGTGTTTCTTGTTAGAAATGGAACATTCTGTGCTAAGATACCTGTCTGGCTTAATGTAGTTCAGAGGGCCAAGGAAATATGCATAGCAGAGCCAGCAGGTATTTCGACCCTGGTGAAGATTCCTTTGGAAGAAAACAGGATTGTCACTTGTCCTGATATTGAAGATTTCAGGCATCCAAACAGGAATTTCTCTGTCCAGTGGTTTCATGTGAGTTAAATGATTATAAACATTTCTGTCAGCATTCTACATAAAGTATGATGCAAAATATAATTTCACTGATTTATTAATTAATGGTTAAAGCATAGTATTTCTGAAATGTCATTTTTTTTCTACCTAGATAACAACATATAACAACCTTGCAGTGATTAATAACAGTCTCTGGTTGTAATAACAATCCCTGTGAAGACTCTAATCCTGGTCTTTCATGCTAAAAGAAGCTACATTATATTGCCAAAAGTTTTGGGACATCTACCTTTACATGCACATGAACTTTAATGACATCCCATTCTTAATACATAGGCTTTAATATGGAGTTGGCCTACCTTTTGCAGCCATAACAGCTTAAACTCTTCTGGAAAGGCTGTCCACAAGGTTTAGGAGTGTGTTTAGAGGAATTTTTGACCATTCATCCAGGAGAGCATTTGTGAGGTCAGGCACTGATGTTGGATGAGAAGGCCTGGCTCACAGCCTCCTCTCTAATTCATCCCAAAGGTGTTCTATTGGGTTGAGGTCAGGGTTCTGTGTAGGCCAGTCAAGTTCCTCTACACCAGATTCACTCATCCATGTCCTTATGGACCTTGCTTTGTGCACTGGTGCTCAGTCATGTTGGAACAGAAAGGGACCATCCCCAAATTGTTTGCACAAAGTTGGGAGTATGAAATTTTCCAAAATGGCTTCGATTGCTGCAGCATTGAGTTCCTTTCACTGGAACTAAGGGGCCAAGCCCAACCCCTGAAAAACAACCTAACACCGTAATCCCCCTTCACCAAACTTTACACTTGGCACAATGTCAGGCAAGTACAGTTATCCTGGCAACCGCCAAACTCACACTCATCCATTGGATTGCCAGAGAAGCCTGATTTGTCACTTCAGATTTCAGAAAACACGTCTCCAGTGGTGGTGTGCTTTAGACCAGTGGGTCACAACCGAAAAGTAGGGCTCGAACCCATTTTCAGTGGGTCACAGGCCTTTGGGCAAAAAAAAATGTTGAGAAAAAATGAACAGAATGTCGTCTGTTCACACTCTTTAACAGTAGGAGGTGTCTTGTAATGCGAGTTAAAAACCGTCGTTTCACACCATAGAAGCAATCTTAGTTTACACATGCTAATTGAGTATGGTGGAACGCAGGTATGACACAGAATATATTAGATATGGATTTTCTTATATTGACGACAAAGGAGCACAAAAACCTCAGTGTGTTTTGTGCAGGGAGGTGTTGGTATGTGAAAGCATGAAGCTGTCAAAACTGAAACGGCATTTGGAAACAAAACACCATTCTCTCAAAGATAAAGCTATTCAGTAGTTCAGAAGACGACTTCAAGACCAGAGGACATCAAAAAAGTGTCTTACGTCTTTGTGCTTGAAGCAAGAACAGGCACTCCGTGCATCTTACCTGGTAGCACATTGTATTTCGAAGTTAAAGAAGCCCCACGCCATTGCAGAGGACCTCATCTTACCTGCCACTATGGACATGGTCAGAGAGATGTTGGATCTCACAGTGGATAAACTAAAAATACATCTCTGTTAAATGACACTATTGGTAGGCGAATTGAAAACATATCAGGTGACATCAAACAACATTTTCCATTAGAAATGGACGAATCCACAGAAATTAACAAAGCAATTTTACTTGTTTACATAAGATGTATTGGATGGGGACTTACAGGAACAATTTCTCTGCACCAGAGAGCTCCCTACTACAACGGCTGCAGAAGACATTTTCAACCCTGTGGATTTGTATTTGAATTTAGTGGGCCTAAGCTGGGACATGTGCGTCGGTATCACAACTGATGGTGCTGCCTCCATGACCGGAAATAACTCGGGGGTCATGAGGAGAATACTTGAGATGCAACTTGGAACCATTGTTTTTTACATCGGGAGGCCCTGGCAGAAAAGGATTTGGTACCAGTGCTTCATGGAACATTAAAAGATATCATCCAAGTAAACACATTAACGCAGTGCAAAGAACACCCAGTGTTTTCAGAAACTGTGCCAAGATCTTGGTAGTGAGAATGTACAGTTGTTGTATCATGCCGAGGTATGCTGGCTTTCGACGGGAAAGGTACAGTCCTATTTTTATGAACTACAAGCTGAAATCACAGCTTTTCTTGCTTAGAACAATTCGCCTCTTGCCGACCTGTTTAGCAACAGTGTGTGGCTCGCACACGTTGCTTACCTCGTTGATATATTTGAACAATTAAACACATTAAATGTGTCTGTGCAGGGGAGGGTGCATGACATTTTTGAACAGTATGACGAATTTAATGCTTTCAAAAAAATGATCTCCTTGTGGATAAGTCATGTTTCTAAAAATTGACTGGACATGTTCCCCCAATGCCTGTCATGAGGGACAGCAACTGGACACGGCAGGGCAAAATGTTATGAAGAAAACGATCACGACACATCTGAATAAACTTCTAGAGCGGTTTAATGAGTACCTTCCCGAGAAACAGAGGGATGAGGACTGAGTACGTGACCCATTTAGAATTAACATGGAAAGCGTCACATTGCCAAGCAACGAAGAGAGTCAGCTGGTGGAGCTATCATGTGACCGCACGCTAAAAAAGATATTCAACTCTCCTTTCTGTGAATTCTATGATTCCATACAATGTTCTGAGCAAAGCTTTCACATTGTTCACAACCAGGAAGTCTGTATTAAAAATCTATGCCATACTATTCTCCCATTTGGGTATCAATACTGAATGCAATCAAAAACAAAATAATGCATTATGACCTTAAAATGAACGCATTAACTTTGACGGCCGTAGTTAATATGCATACTGCACAATTGTCAGAACTGTATTAATCCCCTTTCTGTATAATTTGGTCAGTTTCCATAGAACTGTCAAGAGTCACCATCAATATGTAAAGTTGGTTTTAGTTTAAAGTGATCTATTCATTGATTAGTTTTAACATTCCACAGTACCATAACAAATAAAATATTATTGGGACATGGGCTTGGACAATGAAACTGAAATACTGCTCAATAGTTTTTGAGGTTTCACCTCTGTATATGCCAGTCTTCACTGACAGCACATTCCATCAGTAAGAGCAGAGTTGGATGGTTGAATTAGTAGAGCAATAGCACAACTGTACTTATTTTATTTCAATTCACGCAACATTGTAGGAGACATATCAGAGTTCAAAAGAGGACAAATTTTTGGTGCAGTTCTCGCTGGCACATCTTTGACCAGGACAGCAAGTCTTTCTGGTGTATTGAGATGCATAGTATCCAGGGTAATATCAGCATACCATCACAATGAAAACATAACTAGGAATTGTTATTGGTTGCATCGCATATGTGTGTTTGGGGGAAATCGTATTCTGTTAATTCTATGATCAGTATTACTCATAGCACAAACTGCTGTGCTGCTTGACACAGTACTGAGAATAGTGGTGGAGGAAACCAATGCAACAAGGGGGGTAAGATGCACACAATCATATTATATACAATATTATACATATAATATGCACCTTCCATACTTATTCTGTAAAGTGAGTGAATGTGAATATTTGACCTTAATTTAATTTCTTGTGTATGTCTTTTTTTTTTTTTTTAAACAGAACTGTTACCCTCAGCCAAACTGGCAAGGTGACCGTGGGATTGAAAATGATAAGCTGGTTATTCATCTGATGCGTGAGAACTACCAGGGAAACTACACGTGCATGGTGACCTACAAGTTCATGGGAAGAAATATGTCCTTCACAAGGGTGGCCACTGTTGAGCCTGTGTGTAAGAGCATACTGTAGCATTCCGCCATAAAAAAAAATCCTCATTCACAAAGGTCTTGTACTGTATTACCCCAAAAATCTTAAAAGCTGAGATACACATACCACTTAATTAGATACACCTGTTTGCTATACAAACTGCCTACTCGGACAAACAGTGAATCCTGGGGATGGGGGGCTGGAGGATGTCAGTCCACTGCTGATCCAGTTCAAGATGACTGTGAGAAGAGATTATTCAGAGATTATTCATTTATTCATCATAATTCAGTAACGGAATGTGTGTAGGGGAGAAAATACAGTATAAAGTGATTTTAACTGATGTTTCTGTCTTGTTCAGCTCCAAGTGGTCTTTCAAAGAATCCGGAAATACAAACCCCCGATGAGCTGCATGTGTTTACTGTGAATTTAGGTTAGTAAGACAAGTATCATTCTCCACTGCTCACACAGATCCAAACAGATAATCTCCATACATTCATATGTTTTAAGCAACTGGTTACGTATTTTGAGAAGCCTATTTAGAAAGACATGCCTATCAATCCCAGGCATCTGCTAATACAACTCAAATTCATTTTTTGAATAATTTAGAAATTCCTAAAATTTCAGCTGACGACCAAATTTTTATTGATTCCCATATAACGAATCAGGAAATCATACATGCAATAAAATCAAATGGTAAAACACCAGGCCCAGATGGCTTCCCTATAGAATTCTATAAAGTTTTTGCCACTAAATTAACATCTTTGCTGGGTCTATTGTTCCTGGAAATTTTCACAACTAAGAAGCTGCCTGACACCATGTCCCAAGCTGTGATACCTGTAATTCCTAAAACGGACAAGGATCCACTTGATTGTGGTTCCTACCGCCCAATAAGCCTTCTATGTTGTGACTACAAAATTCTGACTAAAATCTTGTCCCAACATCTTGAAAAAGGTAATACCCCAAATAATCAACCCTGATTAGACAGGCTTTATACTGGGCAGGCAGTCATTTTATAATGTGCAAAGGCTCCCTTAATATCTTGCATTCTGCTCGTTCCACCCTACATTCTGAAGTTATACTATCTCTTGATGCTGAAAAGGCTTTTGACAGGGTGGAGTGGAACTATCTGTTTACAACTTTAGAAAAATTTGGCTTTGGACCATCTTTTATTACATGGGTTAAGATTCTGTATTCTTCTCCAAAGGCCTCGGTTCGTACAAACTTAAATTACTCAGAATACTTCTTGTTACATAGAGGCACAAGACAAGGCTGCTGTCTGTCACATTTTTTGTTTAATTTAGCCATTGAACCTTTAGCCATAGCAATAAGGCAATCATCAAAGATTGCAGGAATTACTAGGAATCTTAAGATGCATAAAATATCATTATATGCTGACCCACTAAATTTGGTTCCACATTTGATCAGGATTCTGCAGCTACAGTGGTACCCCAGTTCTCAAACTCATTAGAACTTGAATTTCTTAAAAGTCGAACCAACCAGTTCGAAAAAAAATTATCTAGAACTCGATCTGAATCTCAGAACTCAAACCCTGAATGCCGAACTAAGATAACTTGTACGCGTTGTGGTAAATGCAGGCAGAAGTTTCATGGAATCTGGTCCTCCTTCATAGAATATGTTGAAAGTATACTACTCAAATTGAATATGGAGTTATTTCTATATTAGTATGACCGAGTATTGATTCAATTAATGCGATTATTTAAATGTATTTATTTATATTATTTATTTGTTTATTTTTATTTTATTATTATTATTTATTGATTTTTAAAAATATTTTTACTTTGTTATTGTTAAGCCCGGGTTGGGGAGTGTTTTGTTCTTTCATTGTTGGTTGGTTAATTTTGTAATGTTTGTAAAAACTTAAAATAAAATTTATATATACATATATATATAAAAAAAAAAGACATGCCCAAATGGGCAGAATCGATGGCAACGGTAATGACAATGTAATTTTACCAGTGCTTGCATTAACATCCTTGAATCATGTTTGTTCCAAAAATAGTTTCTAATATAAGCATATCAGTTTCTATATCTCTGGTCTTTTGTATTTCCTTTTGAGAGAAGCAGACTGTAAAGTTCACATGAACTGCTACACAGAAAATGAAAAACTTTTTCCAGGAATTCCGAAACCAGTAATTACAATAATAATCACTGTTACGATCACAGTGCAGCCACAGTAACATGATATGTGTTTAGTAACAGTGACTCTTTCTGCAGGGTCACTGGCTCAGCTGGCTTGCACTGTGTTCCTTCCCTACATAAGTGAAGAGCAGTCAGAACCTCAGGTGTGGTGGGAAATTGATGGGCATAAAGTCAACATACACGGCGACTCCCGCATTACCGTCATGTCCAAGTAAGACTCATAGACTAGCTGAAAGTGAAAACTGGATCTTTTGTTGTAACTCTGAAATATTTCTCTTTTTTCTGTTCATTTCCTCCCCTCCTTCATCACAGAGTTTTGACGATTGCACTAGGTGACAGAACAATGGAGACAACGCTACAGATTCAGTCTTTTAATTCCCAGGACCTGAAGAGGAAATACACTTGTAATGCTGCAAATAGTCGGGGCAATGTGAGCCGGAAGGTTGTCATCCAATATGAGGGTGAGACAAAGGAACACACATTAACATGAGAAAATCCATGAATATGAATATAGTAAAACCGTATTGTCATCAGTTTGTAGATTCAAGACTGGAAACGCTGCACAACTGGCAGTAGGTTCTGTGGTACAATTTTGGTTTTGTATTTGTTCCATGGTTACCACACTATCCTATCTGGTTACTGTTGTTTGTATATGTTCTGTGTATACATACTGACAGATATCTGATGTTTCTGTACAGGACACCCACCCCACATAGAACTAGGATGTGGTCTCGGCATCCCCTTGTTCCTCGTAGTTGTGCTGTTTGGATTGTACCATTTGTACTGGCTGGAGCTGCTACTGCTTTACCGTTCTTGCTTTAGATCAAATGAAGTATTAGGTAAGCTTTTCATACCTGGATTGTCGATTCCAGCTCAACTAACTTTCAGTTCCTTCTTCTGCTGCCTCATGCCTCCCTTTCTGTGCAGATGGGAAGGACTATGATGTCTATATCTCCTATGCGAGGAACAGTGAGGAGGAACAGTTTGTGCTACTGACTCTTCGTCAAGTCCTGGAGAATGAGCTTGGATATCGAGTGTGCATTTTTGACAGGGACAGCCTGCCTGGAGGCAGTAAGTGTGGGGTGACAGTAGGGAATTATGTATGGAAATTACCATGGAATACCTGGAGGCAGTTGGTAGAGAGTATAAGATTCCAGTATGAGATTATTATAGGTAAACTGATTTAGCAGTATCAAAATTATTACAAAGAGGGCCTGCTTTAACGGTTATACAGAATGTGTTTCAAGTGAGTTTGTGTTGTTTTTTGAAATCTTTTCAACAGCCATCACAGATGAGACTCTGAGTTTCGTGAGCCGTAGTCGACGCCTCATTGTAGTGCTGAGTCCACACTATGTGCTGCGTGGCACACAGGCCTTGCTGGAACTGAAGGCTGGTCTGGACAGCATGGCCCAGGCTGGAGATCTCCGAGTTATCCTGGTCCAGTATCAACCTATTTGTAGATCAAGCTGGGTCCAGGAACTGCGCAGAGCCCGTGTGGCATTAACATTGATCCAGTGGAAGGGGGAGAAATCTGCTGATCTCTCTTCACGCTTCTGGAAACAACTACAGGTAGAACTCCCAGTCAGGAGGATCAAAGACTCTGTAAATAGCAGTGAACTCCCATTATGTAGTAAACACAAATATATATACACATAGATGGAACAACAGCCTCACTGTATAGTACAGATGAAAAGCATGCACACTAATATCAACAGCGTGTTCCCACAATAGCCCAAAAATTAAATTAAGCATCACTGTGATGCAATGTGTTTCATACAGCATAAAGTACAGATATTTTATGGGTTGCTCAATACTTTATATGACAATATGGGTTTATGCTGTTTTTTTTTTTCAATCCTTCAGTGAGTCTTTGTTATCCTTCACCAAAATACTGCTTGATATATTACATATTATGTTTGGCAAGCTGAGAGTAAATCGAAAATGTTATACAGGGGAGTCTCTTGTACAGCCCTTTACATTAAGTTTATAAACACAGCTTGCCATCAGATGCTTTTAAAAAGTTTATTACTTTTTGCAATATGGAAAAATTCTTACTGCTAATACTGACTGTAGGCAGCAAGAGCCAAGTACAGTATATGAATCTTTTATGTAAAATGCACTGATCCCATAAATATGATTTTATGGTAGTTTTCTCCGTGGATGATTTCCTTGATGCAAACTCTGATTTTAATGGACCTTTAATACTACTTTAGTGTCTCGAACTTAGCTAACATGGGCAGCCAAACATGGAGAACAGCAGAAACGGGGGAAATATAAGGGACATGTGTTTGGACTTGGCGAGAACTGGCATGACAAGGGAAGGACATGCATACTCCACTCACATTTATTTGCAATGTGAAAAGAATATGAGATTATCAAATGCTTTTTAAAATGTTTAATAAAAAATGGGACAAGTATAGGAGTGTTAGGCAAGGAATGCCTAATTTTTTTTCTGGAGGACTGGATACGTGCTACTCATGTAGAGCATAGCAGGAAGTGTCTTGAAGGGTGGTGTGCTCGCATAAGAACATAAGAACTATACAAACGAGAGGAGGCCATTCGGCCCATCAAGCTCGCTTGGGGAGAACTTAACTAA
>JAODLC010000040.1:18661870-18678434 GCA_026781145.1 Hippopotamyrus pictus | reverse complement strand
GGGGTTCGGTGCATTGTGGATCGGGTGGCGGCCAAGGGGGGCCCTGGCGGTCCGATCCTCGGCTAACAAAACTGGCTAACTGTTCAGACTTTTATATCTATATTTTTTTATCTTTTAAATGTAATTTTCAGTTTCTCCTATAGCACTGACCAGATTCTTCAGGGGAGCTGCGGAGTCCATCCACACAAGAGGTATCATATCCTGGTATGGTAGCTGCTCAGCACATGACTGAAAGTTGCGGAGGGCGGTTAAGGCAGCACAGAAAATCATGGGCACACAGCTTCCGGTGATTCCAGACATCAGACTTCTTTATGGGCTGCCTCAGGAAAGTGAGCAGCATCTTGAGAGACTTCAGCCTCCAAGCATTGCCACTTTTCACCCTCTGGCAAGTGCCTAAAGTACAGCCGCACACACACTTCCAGATTTAGAGACAGTTTCTTTCCAGTAAGGCAAATAAACAGCCAATGATATTAACATTTCCTCACACTGCCACTATTACCTTAAGCTGTACTGTTGTTGCCGTTACTTTTATTTTATTCATCTTTTGTTATCACAACATCCTTACTGCTGCTATCTGTTTATACTGTTGACATTGTTATTTATATCATCATATTACTGTACCCTATTGCTGCTGCATGTCATACTGCTGTCATATTTATTTGTCCTTTTATGTCATATTTATGTACATCTTCATTACTGCTACATCGTTTATACTTTAGTATCGCTTAAGTGTCAGGCTGTGAGCAGACATGCAAATAAGAATTTCATTGTACTTTAGTACATTCTGTATTTAATACATGACAATAAATCTTGAATCAAACTGCATTTTACCAAACTATAAACTTAGGTTATGAGTCTGAACACAATGGAGCAACAGAAAAATATTGTGTACGTAAAAACAAAAGTCTATTTTAAATATAATACGGAATATTGGCAATTTAAATCATACTTAGAAAAATTAATTTATTTTGCTCCCTTTTTATTTCCCTGCTACTAGTGTGCAACTATATAAAATACTTTGAACTTGTTACATAAATTATGTTCAGATTATGTTTGAAAAAATTAATTAGATTGCTAAATTAAACTAAAAAAGATTAAAACTACATGGATAAACAAAAAAGAATCACAGATAGCTAGTGATAAAGTGTTTCAAAGAAATTGAATACTGCATATGGAAAATGCATTTCATAAACAAATTTATATACATTCAAAATATGAAATATTTTTTGCATTAATCAACATTTTAACCTATTTTTAAATACTGTAAATATTTAATCATATTTAAAGTTAATAGCTTTGATTAGAAATCCAATGATTTACAATTATTTGCAATTGCAATATTTTAGTGGTACGCAGTTTGTTACAGACATTCCTTTTAAGTTAATCACATATCACACAACACAGTAAGAAGTCTAAATTAGACCACTTATAGTTTAACATATTTCAGATAATCAAAGTAGATATTCAGTAATATAATGTGAAGTAAGTTTAGAAATTTCTGTTCCTATGTTATTGTTGTGAACAAAATCTATCTTGTATGTGTTAGCAAGTTTCTAGACACATTTGTTAATCACTTTTTATGGTGCATGGTTTTCTAAGATTTGAAAGCTGTAATGACTGTATTGATTATAATGTTTCTGTAGAATGACTGTGAAGTACCAAGATAAAATACAGATTGAGTACGTAACAGACATCACAAAAAACTGCACAGAATAGTAACAGAACAGTTAGAATGTATATCACAAGTTATTACAAAGATAATAAAGTATATGCTGTTTGAAATTACAGCAAAGTATACCATAAAGATATAGCAGAACATTCTGAGGAGACATGTATAAAACTTGGAACAGTATACAGAGCAAATTGTGTTCAAATCCATATAGCTTGTCATCACAGAAGTGCATGACTTTTGAATTGTGAGGTAGTTTAACCAATCCGCATTATATTAGCACACATTTTATCTGTGTTTTGTAAGGTTACGTTTATTAATTAAGCTAATGAATGAATGAATTACATGGTTCAAGCAAAGTCAAACTGCTTCACTTGAGAATTGTTTTGCTTTTGGGTTATTGATCAAGTAATCAATATTTAAGTTATTAATCACGCAATATCGAAAATGGTATAAGGGAAAATTTAAGGAATGCCCTTTAACATAAATTTATTTATGAATGAATTAATAGTTAATAGTTACTGTATGATACAATAAAACTGCAAAAGGAATTTTGAGTCAAATATTTTCATCATTTATAGTCCAATAAAGTAAATGTATTTCATTTACAGAAATGCCTTTAAACGTCCTTAGAATTTTAATTCATAAGTTTTGCTGACATTAAATTTTTTGATGGACAATTGCTTAATACTTTATAACTTCATAAATAATTATTCTTTTCAGATATTCCTCAAACAGAATTGCTAAGACCAGCGTTGAAATCAATCCTTTTTTTATAGTTGTATCCTTTGCTTGTATGTCTTTTGTTGTTTTGTGTGTAGTGACACACAGCTAGTGCACATGTTTGGGTATCCATGTAAAGTTCCAGCCCCCATGTGTGTCTCTTCTGACAAAAGCTTGTCCCTGAGGATAACTGTGCGTCCTCACACCGCTGGAAGGGTTCAAGGACATGGTGAAGGCTAAATCTGTCCTGCCCTGGGGAGTGTATGGGGAGGAGCACTGAGCAATGTTGCTCCCTAGGGGACCATGATGTGTCTGTGGTGTATTATTAGATTTGAAGCAGTATGGAGTGTGGACTTCCAGCAAGGCTGTTGATACCAGGTTGTAGTTTTCCAGATCATCAGATTTAAACAGGAAATCTGGCTGTGCAGTTTGCTGGATTTCAGTATTGATGACATTGCCATGTGTCAATGAATTTATGTCGACACTGTAGGTAGAATAGTGGTTAGCTGGGGAGTTGAAGAAGGTGGAAGGGTCACTGTTAACCCCAGAATTGCATTGAGATGAAGGACTGACTGTGGGGCTCCTGTAAATGCGAGGGTCACTACTGGTGTTGAATTTGGATGAGTCAATTGAGTCCTGATTCCTCAAAGATAGAGTCTGCAGAAGGCAGGGGCTGGTAGGTGGGGCAGCAGCCCGCTCCTCTGTGGGGCAGAAATCCAAAGAGAGGTTTTGAAGTGTTCGTTTACCCTGAGTAGCAGAAAAAAAATGGCTGGGATATAATCTTCCTTCATCCTCGCGTGTCCGTTTTTTGCTCTTTTTGGCATATCCTGTCTGAGCAGATAGTACTATCTGTGAGGGAAAAATAGTATCATAAGAACCTCAGTGTGTGTAAGACAGAATATTTCCAATGCCAGAGTTTATACTCTGCAAGAAGGAAAATGTCCAACATAATAAAAATCATTGTAGAACCCTTAATTGTTGTGAACATCCTGGGGTGCGTTTCCCGATAATGATGACTCTTAGTGTCCAAAGATATATCTTACGAAAGTTATTTCTTTTCCTACATCAGTTTCACAAACAATCTGTTAAGAGATTGTTTAAGGGAGAGCTTCTTAAATGTGACATTAATAGGCACTGGATGATCTGATTGGTTGACATCAATGGCTCGAGAATTGATTATTGCAGCAACTGCTTGATTGCCGCATGAAGGAAAGTAGTGTTCTTTATAAATAAAAAACACTGTAGGAATCTTTAAAAATACTGCACTAATCAGAACTGGGGAGAACCTAAAAAATACAAAATTTACAAATTGAATCATGTAATCGTAAATATGATTTATTATTATTTAAATTAACAAATTGAATCATCTAATCGTAAATATGAATTTTGCCGATTGGGAGTACAAACCCACCTCCCCGGACTATAGAATCATTATTATTATTTGTTTTATTAAACACCTGCGTGCACCAATATGTGTGCATGTCTTTGATACTGGTACGAGCAATGGCACAACAGCCGAAAGAAAAGTTTCATTACTGCCTTAACATAACAGAATGTCCTATGTGCTTCAGTGTAGACTTCTGTATTCCAGGGTGATATTTTGGGGAAATCATATTAGACTTATATGTAAATAAACATGCAGTGTCGAATCTTATCAACCTCATGAACCAAAGTTTTGACATACTGTGACTTTGGCACATTTAGAGAGGTGTGTGCATTCCAGAGGTTTTGGAAATAGGGGGAATACGTTCACCACAATATCAGCAGAAAACTCCCCCCTTCCCAATTAATAAATAGATAAATAATCAACACTGCATTCCTTATCTTTCATTATGATTCGCTGCACAGAGCGCAAGGATGAAAACTATCAAATATGGTCAATAACCTATCATGTATCAGACAAAATCATTTTGTCATTTGGATCAGTTATTTTTTGGTGATGTTTGGTTATGAAACTGTAGCCTTAACAAAATGTTAGTCTTATTTTACATGAGCAGTATGAGCCGACAACAGCGATAAGATACAGCTAAGAGGGGTTCAGACCGACTTTACGAAAGAATCTAAAAGATATACTTAACTAAGAACGTTTTGGGAAACACGTTGGAGCATTAAGAGACACAACTAATGACTAATCGCTACGAATGATGTAGCGTTAAATAGGTTTCAGGAAAAGCACCTCAGTTCTGTTAGAGAGTTAAATTATGGTGGTCAGAGTCTCTCAAAGAAAACGAAACTGTTACAAGTCCAAATACAAAACAAAAACACAAAACAATCCTCATCATTCACCATGTATTAAACATTCATTAGATTTGCTTTGATTAAAAATTTTGTTCTTCCCACCTTTGTTTTCTCTTCCAAGCATTTCACAAATGAAGAATTCAGAAATTCTTTAAGCTTGTTATTTTCTTCATGCAACCGTGCCAGCTCTTCTTCTCTTTGCAAAAGTATATCCTGAAGCTAATAAAATAAATTAATAAAGAATAAAAAATATATATTTATAACTGGAAAACCATCCATAATCCTTTAAATACTATTCGATACTATTGAAGGAACATCATTATTATTATTAGTAGTAGCAGTAGTAGTAGAAGTAGTAGTAACAGCAGCATCATCATAATCATAAATAAGAAACTTAGGATGACAACATCAATAACAACAACAACAATAGGAAAGTCTTAATACCTGCTTGTTTCTCAAAAGTTGTGGTGAAAGATCAGTCCAGTGAGGGCCAGATTCTGTCACATAATTCAAAAGATTGATGGTATCTATGGATAAATACATGTTTAATAGAAAATAATATTCAAAAACATTGCACTAAATGTGGCATCACAACATCAACAGCATTACCATTTTAGAAAACTGACAACTAGTAGTTGCTAGCTGCACTGCTATAGACAACGGAAAATCGTGTATATTACGGCAAAGAAAATTTAATATCAAAAGATTTACCCTGCTGGGGAGGCTCGTGCTGGCAAGCTGTGTTGTCCAGGGGACCAGCGGACCAATAAGAGTCAAGTGTTTCCCTGGAAACATCAACACTATCCAGTGACGTCATGATGGAATAGGGGCCGTCGTAACGCTGGCCCCCTACAAAGCTCACATCTTGGCAAGATAAAGCGGTGCTCTGTAAAGGGAAATACTATACACATCATCTAGAAAATGCAAGACTTTAACCTACTAAAAATGGCATGATTTGATTTGATTTTGACTGATTAAATATATCTTGAATCCCTTATAGGATAGTGATGACTGAAAGCAGATCATTTTGCTTTCATAAATGTTTTTAAGATGATCTAAAATATTACTGCAGCAGGAGACCTTGCTCAGGTTCATTATGAAGACTCATATAAAAACTATTGTACCTTAAAAAGCCAATTCATAATTCATGTAATGAAATGCATGCTGTCACGAAATATAAAACATCTTGCATTAAATATATTTATAAATTTAAAAAGTAAAAAAAAATGATGTTGAAACAAAATGAGTTATTATCATATAAACTAAAACCCAAATCATTTTTGTCGAAGTACGGAGATTTTTATGCGTGTTTTGGACACTTTAGGTATTTCATTATTCGTACATACCAAGGTTCCTAATCGCCAGAAAAATACAAAAGTAATGTATTAAACAGTACAGTTACTTATTAGTAAATTTTACTATAACATGATAATCGTTAGTGATATTACAGTCCTATTCTGCCTGATGCCTAGAAAGCTAGAGTCCAATCACTTTCGAATTTAGTTTACGCGCATCATTACACATGACGTGCTTTATAATACTATTCAAATAAAAGAGCCACAAAATTTCAAAATATACGACAGTAGATTCTTCGTTCATAAAACCCACATTATAGGACTGTATATTTGCCAGCAATGGTGGCAATACATCAGGAACAGGTGCACATAAAGTCGCAATGTATAAGACATTTATAACATCGAATTGTACGTACAAGTACACTGAAGCAGTGAGTAGTACAGACTAAAGTGATACACTTACCATGTTGCAGAGAGCACTCGCTGCATGAGCAAACGCCAAGAGATCGAAGACCTTACTTACTCTCGAAACCTTTATTGAGAACTGAACAGATCGGGGGAGGTGAGCTCTAATCTTGATCCAGAAGCAATGACGCTCTAAGTACTTTCGCCCAGCAATCTGATTTGATGTAAAGATGTCGACCTTGTGACGTGATAATTTAACACTAAATCTGAAACTGAGAGCAAACACCAACATGATTATTCTACAAGTTAATCCAAAATTCATTTATGAATTTCTACTCATGGGACACCTGTACATTACTGCGCTGATGAAGGGAAATCCCAAGTACGTGGAATTTCAAATGTCAGGTCTATATATGATTTTTGTATAGATATAGAAAATACAAATATTCCTTACTAAAGCAAAGGTAGAACGGTATTAACATTTGAAATGAATCAAGGCGTAGAGGAGATCAGAATTAGTGGATTTAATGGTTTCTTTAACTCTTGTAAATTTATGGCGTAATATGAGACAAATTTCATCAAGATGAAGTCGATTTCATGAGCAAAAAGGCCAAATGGAAAAAACAGTAATTAACTATAATGTAAATATAATTTAGCTTTCAAAAAATACAGAACGTCTTTCTAAATTTTAACGCATAATTGTACGGGCTATAATACGAATTTGCGACAAGCGCACAGAGATGCTACTTTATTAGCTTTATACGACATTACGAAATAAGGGAGGGCACAAATTCTCGGGTATAATAATAATAATAATAATAATAATTATTATTATTATTATTATTATTATTATTATCTCAATAAAATTAATGCAAAGTAACTGAAAATATTACCTATGATGTATTTTGAATGCCATGATATATTGCATTTGCATTAACTTGACTGGCGTGCCTGTACGTTGTGCCATATTTCCTGGGATAGTGTACTAAATAACCAGTTGGATGATTAGTGAATGTCTGCTCCCAGACTTTCTTTTCAAGAAAGAAAGAAAGTTTAGCCTTCGAAGTTTAGTGTTAAATCTAGTGTAGTTAGACCTTGGCAACACTTGAACTCCTGAAAAATAACTAAAACTGTTTATGACTATTACTATTGTATGCCTTCCACCAGTTCAGCAGTTGCAAAAATGAAAAGAATTTAAATGGAAATACAAGAGCACACTTTTTCATCTTACATTCTGGACTCATACACAGATGAATCAAAACATTAAGACTATCCTCATGCAAAGTGAATAATGTTGGCTATCTTGTTAAAACAAACAGTCTGTGAAGGTCTTGGATATTTTATGCCAGGGTTTCTCAAAGCAGTCCTCAAGAACCCCAGATGGTCCATGTTTTTGCTCTCTCCCAACTCCCCGGGGATAGGGAAAGAGCAAAAACATAGACTGTCTAGGGGTCCCTGTGAGATGGTTTGATAAAAACTGTATTAGGGGAAAGTGATTAGTTATTGTTAACACATCACACATGGTGTACAACAACAAAATGTGTCCTCTGCATTTGCTCAGGATACCACAGTGGTGCTTTACTGGTCCAAGATTTGAACCAGCAACCTTTTTATTACAAGTGCATATCTGTAACCATTAGACTAACATTCAGTACTCACAGTCAACCTGTTAAATGCAGAAGGGGTAAAGATCTGATTGATTTTGACAAGGACCAAATCATTATGGTCAGTCGACTGGGTGTTTCATTGTGGTTAAAGTATGTTCCAATTGTGGCTCATATTTTTTAACCATTGTTTTTTTTCTTGTCGTTGTTTGTGCTCACTGTGGTTAACAACTTTTCTTGATTTGGTGTTTCAAGGTATTAACATTGTGGTTTGAACACTGTCCTTGGCAAAATATGATTAGTTCTCAGTGGCTCTGTAATTCATTGCTTTCTGTATTTATAAGGCATTGAAGCAGTGTTAGCTGCAGGATCCCTATTGTTTCATTCTTACTGTTATTTAGTTAAGTCTCATTGTGCTTTCAAACTGATTTTGGTGTAGTTCAATGTGAACTGGCCTTTTGCCAGTGGTTGGACAGGTTTCCGTGGACAAAAAAAACATATTCCTCTTCCTATGAAGCTTTTTGTTGGCAGAAAAATAGGACACTTTCACAATTTCACAATGGCATTGTGAGCTGTTCTGAGCAAGCAGAAATTTAGGCGGGGGCGTTGATGTCAGGGTTTACGCCCTACTTCACTAACTGACAATAAACTGTTAAGTCTTTTCTTTCCTGTTCCACCAAGTATTATAAACTTTGCATATGTGAGTGTCTTTTGCATTAATATATGTTTGTATAATTGTACATGGCTTTTCCATTGTACATATTAATAATTTAATTTATAATTTTGTAAATTTTGTTTGCTTGACCATGAGAGATTATTATGAATGGTGTACAATATATGATTGTGTGTGGGTATATGAAATGTAGCAGCATGTGTATACATTTTTAATATATGAAATACAATTTACAATTATGGCTACCTGAATACTTGAAAAGATACAGAAAAAAATGCATTTGCTTAAGTTGTACTCTAAATTATTAGTATGTTATTTTTATAATCGTACCATCACATAGTATTTTAAAGTGCCTTGGGGCAACTCTGTTGTGAAAAGTGCTTATGTATAAAAATAAATCAAAATTGAATTATAGGAACCATACTCATTTTGAAAATAAACTACAAGAAAAGGAACAAGTAGATATGTTAATGGGACCAGATTAACTGGGCCCATTCTCAATGCAGTCTATGATATCAGGGAGGATAAGTATACTGACAGGCAATAGTGGATGTAAAGGGGAAGATCAAGAGGCAGCAGCAATAGCTATTTTTGACACTAATTCTACAGTTTACTGGGCATGTGCTGTTCTCTAAACAGCCTGGTAGTCTTGCAGCTTTACTGGCAGAGACGGCCTGTCATTCCATCCTGCCTACTGTAGGTACCCTTTCCCCTTCTAGCCTTACCAGACAGTTGGAGTACTAATTGCCCCCACCAAGGGCAGTAATGAGGTTGCCATACAGGTGGAGTACCTGGGAGTGTAACCCTGTGGCCCCAGCACAGATGTCCACGTGCTAGGCCTTTTCTATGCTAGCTGCCTGCTGAGAGAACTAATGACAGGGGCTGTTGGTACAGGGATTGTTGGGCAACAATCATGGCATGCTGACAGCCCACAGCATGTTGTTAAGTGGAAATCCATTTACAGTGACTCCTTGTGGGAGGATCATTTCACACACCGGACACCAAACAAACAATCAGGCATTCTATAGCTTTTGTAAAGTTTTGGCTCTTCCTTCCACTTTCCTTGATCTTGTTAGTACATAACTAATTGCCTTAGTTATGTTCTAGTATTATGATAAATTGCCACATATTGTATCATCAATCAATATTTCACCTATTTTATAGTATTTTATCTCTAGTGAATGAGCCAGGCACCTGTACTAATCAGTCACCTACACCACAGATGAATTGCTGTCACCAATCCCTTTCCTTAGTCAGTGACTGCTTCAGGTCTCTCTCACAGATCCGCGGATAAATTATTGCCACCTGCTGTTCCATGTAACTGATTGAGTCACAGCCTCTCTCACTGTTATACAGAGAAGACCAGGGGAGAAGTCACTCACTTTGCTGCTTCCTGTTGGCCTTCAAGCTGCCACACACAGCTTTCCCTCTCTAACCCTCTCAGTGGTTATTAATGACTTGTGCTCTGGACCAGGCTTCTAAGCCTCTTTCGGCAGAACAATGAGCCCCTACCAGGAGCTGGCTGCCAATTAAGCCTTCAATTTGAGTCTAGGTCGACTTACGGCTCAGGGACTGTTTATATATATGAGCAGACCCAGATGCAGAGACCCCCCCCCCCACCACCCCCTTGACTGTAGCTCCCTGCTGGGAAGCAAGAGGCTGCTCTAAACAGGCCCTTTGTCTAGAGCAGGAGGACCATATTGGCTCCCGCAGGACACGTGTTGCCCCGTGTTCCCTTGGCTTTGAAGGCACAAACCTGCACTGCAAGATCAAAGCAGAAACAGATCTCTGTCAAAAAGCACGTGTGCATGGACTTAACGTAGGGAATTAGACCTGTTAGGGGACTACTGACTGGCATACGTTCCAAAATTATTGACTCATAGTACAATACATCTTAAAGACAAATTCAACCAAATGATATCCAAATATTAACCAAATATTTACGCTTCACTAAGTAATAAAACTTTGTGGTTTGAGGAGAAGAAATTTTTAAAAATGAGATTTTAGAATCCTTTATTTAAATCCCTACTCCTAAAATCAGAATGGTTCTGTAACCTAATGTCCACTTCATTCTTCGGTAATGAGATCATCAGTCTGAGGATTCAGATTGCTATGTTTCTCCTACTTTGCAAATTACAGAAATGTGAGACTGGGACCAGTACTGATGATTACATGTTCAGGATAAGGAAGTGATAAACTCCTTTGTGCAAGGGAACATTTTTGGCTTGTGCCTCTAGAGTTGCAGCCTAGTCTCACTTTCACACTACTTAGATAAACTATGTGGGCAGAGACAATACAGTAAATTAGGTTGGAGGCAGGTCTATTGTTCGTGCACAATGGTTAGGCATATGGGTGCTTCAATATTTATGATGACCTTCTGGTCACACAATGCTCAGAAGAATGCAGTTTAGGAACCTGTTGATGCTAAGAAATTTACAATTGGACAGGTTGTTCCCCTTAATTGGCTAAGCCTAGCAGATGTACAAGATATCCTAGTGGTGTCAATTTGTGCAAGGATGTCTTTTTACTTTTATGTGCTAGGATGTCACTTTTACAGCAGTATTTAGGGTGGTGAAGCAAATCATGTAGCCCAATATTGCAGCATACCTGGAAGGTAGAGGTTGCTCCCAATTCCTGTGTTATTGATGTTAACAGGTACAGAGTCATTAAAAACACCAAAAATCTCGCAAAACATACATAAGATATAGAAGATAGCGAAGACAAAACTTTGATTTTGAAGTTATTTATAAAAGATTAAGTTTTGGAGGAGTAAAAAGTTAATGTAGGGTTTGACTGAATCTCTATAAACATGGGTGTCCAGCATATATACTGTACTTTCTAATAGATTTCTTGTCTATAAGGTCTCTTCCCTGAAGTTTGTCAGTGTTCTGGGTGTCAGGTCACAATGCCATGGGAGAAGCCTAGTAGATATAATCTCTTCTAATCCTGCCTGGAATCCATTTAACGACCTAAAATCTCTTCCAGGCATTTCATTACCTTTATATTAACTCACTTGTTTTATCCTGTAATATTTAACTAAGGCTTTTAATAATAATACAAAACAGAATTGCATTCTGGATAAGGCAAGATACTCAACTTCCAAACTGCAGATCATCTAATCCATGCAGGTTGGGTTTATGCATATATATATATATGTATTTAGCATAAGTAAAAGTTGGAGGTATGCTTGATATAAGATGAGTAGGCTCACAGTTGTCTGATCAAGTTGTCTGACCCAGAGAGTGCAAGAATAGTCTGCCCTACTATTTTTTCAGTAATTGAACAACTACAGTAATTGAACTACCCCTGGAGTGAACATTTCAGTAAAAATACTGGAAACTTCGTGCAGAATGAGAAAGTGGTTACCATATTAATCATCCAATTGACTCTTTATCAGGGGCAGATGCTTTGTAACCAATACCTGCACCATACTTCAGTTCAGTGGTTACAGGTCAGTCAGGTCACGAGCCTGACTGTAATACCTTTACAGTGGTGGGCAGTGGTGTCTTAATGGTTAGGGAAGCACATTTGTAATTGAAAGATTGCTGGTTCGAATCCCTGACCAGCAAGGCACCACTGAGGTACCCTGAGCAAGGTACCTCCCTGGGCACTGAATTAGCTGCCCCCTGCTATGTCACATATGGGTTACATGCAGAGGATTCATTTAGTTGTTGTGTTTCAACAATGACCACCATTTTTAGGTCCCCACAAAGATCTGTGAATGTAATCAAAAAACTAAAAATGTATTTTGTTTGGTTGCTTTTGCTTAAGAAAGGTTATAAGTTTAAGGTTATAAGGAGATTAGGGGTTTTGCCCATAGAAATACATGGATGGTCCACAAAAAGAAAAATTTAATACAAATGTGTTTGTGTGCGTGTGCACAATATGATGGCTTTGGTGTTCCTATGCCCTGTACATTACATGGCCTGAGATAGTTATCAGGCCCCACTACAACCCTGTGCAGGATAAATCAATTAGCATTTTAAATATGTCAAAAAAGATCAAGGTATTATGTGGGTCTGTGTGTGCAGTGGATGTATCGTTTGCATTCTGATACATAAATATCTTTAAGGTTTTTGGTGAAATCAAAACATTGACAATCTAAGATGGAATCACACCGCAGCATGATTGATGTCTTATGCTAAGTAAATTTTATTTAAACCTCACAAACATCATGATCCAGTCATAGAGTAAGTAATTTCTCATCTGTTCAGTTAAGACAGCATCATGATGAGAATCTACTCTCATACTTCCAGCAGTCTTAGTCAACTTGATCACAGCATATCAAACAAACAGAATTTTATTTTAGAATGGATAATAGATTTCTTTCTTGTTTGGAAGATTAATGTGTGTTGGTGTGTTATTATCTGAAGAACCACTTGTTAATAGCTTGAGTTAAAGCAGTATCCACTGCGTGTATGAAAGTTCCTTTCTCATTTTCCAAACTGACCTTAAATAGCCCTCTGCTGGGGAGGGATTGTAGGGGTGGAGGTTTAAGGGGTACCTTTCTCATGTGCAGAGACCACTGTTTATGTGTGACAGAAAGTGCAGGAGAGTTGGATGGATTAAATACATTATAAATTACAGAATACATTTTTTATTAGACAAATATCACAAATGGACACAATAAATGAGGTATTAAGACTATTTATGTTTGCGGTGGGCCATATTATCTAGAAGGGTATGTGAATAAAAGCCCTGCCGGCTCATGTCCATTGGTGATAGCCAGAGGATGGAGTTGTGCCAGCCGTTGGACTCGGATGAGGAGCTGTTCTACCAATAAGAGGGCGTAATCCCTGCTCAAAAGTGGCCTGCAGGGGGCCCTGGCGTTGAACCCAATATTCCTCAAACCAGTCTCAACTCACACTATCCAAAATAAAGGCAACTCAAGCTCAGCCAATAAAACACAAGAAACTCGAATTCAACCAGCCGAAATCCAAGCTTGGGGAGGAAAAAAGCTGGACCATATAAAGCAGGGTGATGTGGACATTAACACAATTAAAGGGGGGAGCTCTGGAGAAATGCCAAGCCTGGAGGGGTGATATTGTAGAGACATAGAAAAGAGATAGAAAGAGAACCAGCCAGAGCAGCACGCATAAAGTCTACATTGCCTTTTTGTTAGAATTCAAAATAAGTTACTGGAATTACAAACATTTATGATTTAATGATCTTACTGACTGCAAGTCAAATAAATATCACTACATCTCCATCCCTGTAAATATGCAGGTGTCTCTGTATGGGTCCATACATACATCTGCTTATGTGTGCGTAAAGTGTATTGAGTTGACTATCTCTGAGGTTTAATTTGGAAAGTGGATCTGTTAGAACAGAAGTATTTAGGTGGATCTTTGCCCTAAAATACTTTTTCTGAGCTTGGCTTATTAGGGACAACTGTATTACAATGACATTAAAAAAAATCTTTGTGTTTTACTTTTCATGTTATTCATCACTGATAAGTCTGGACAGATGTCATGACAAGTGCATATGTGCTTTCACAGGGCCAGTCAATCTTGGGTGTCAGCTTTTGAGGGGCACCGACTTACCAGCCAGTTTCACACAGCTACGACTAGTACGATGCTTTCATGAAAAAGCATGTGTTCATTATAGTATTACTTTGTGTCAATGTTTATTTCTACCATATCACTTATTATTGTCATGATTATGATTACTGATATAAACTGTTCCATCAAGAATAAAATACTATTCCAAATATAACATTTAAAATATCTTAAATTCAGCTTTACATGTTGGTAAAGTTTGAGCTTGAAAAGTTACAAAAACATATGTCTAAATTATTTGAAACATCTTAAAATGTTAACCTTAAAGATTACAGATTTCTTTAAATGATTTAGTGAAAAGTAAATGAGAATTCAGCCCATTATGACGTTTTAGGTACTACATATCTCTTTTTGTGTGACAGAAGCATAAAAAATATTTTCTTCTGCTTCCATCATGTGGAGAAAGGATGTATTGCGGCAAATTCTCTGGAGCTCTTGGGTCACATTCCTGAAACACAAATCCATTTAATCATCCAGCCTTTTATATAGTAGCAGGTTATTTTAATATCACAATAAAGATAGATAGATAGATTCTTTATTTGTCACATGTAGTTATAGCTGCTACAACATACAGTGAAATGCAGAGGCGTTTCCCTGACCTCAGTGGCTTGAACAGTTTGTGGGCGGGATGGCTGGAGTCCCTAGTGATTCTGGTGGCCCAGGATCTGCACCTTTCAGCATAGATGTCCTGCAGGGCTGGTAGAGATGTTCTCATGGTGCGTTCTGCTGTGCGCACTACCCTCTGCAGGGCTTTCTGCTGCTGTACAGTGCAGTTCCCATACCACACCGTGATGTTGCTAGTCAGTATGCTCTCGATGACTCCAGTATAGAATCTCGTCTGGATGTTGTTGGAGATCTTGAACCTCTTTAAGACGCCTCAAGTGATAGAGGCGCTGTCTGCCTTTAGTGATGAAGAAGTCTGTGTTTGTGCTCCAGGTGAACTCCTCATTGATGTGGACACCAAGGTATTTGAAGCTACTGACTCTCTCCAGAGGGGTTCCATTGATCTGTATTGGGGTGTGAGTTAGCTCGCCTCTTTGTCTCCTGAAATCATTCACCATCTCTTTTGTTTTGTTGATGTTCATGCAGAGGTGATTTGCCTCACACCACTTGACTAGGCCCTCCACCTCACACCGCTTTGTCATTCCTGGAGATGAGTCCTACCACCACTTTGTCATCAGCAAACTTCACAATGGAGTTAGTGGGTTAGCCACCATAGCAGGCGCCTCGAGACGCGTGAAGAAAGCATTGAGGTCGTCAGCTAGTTCCGGTATCGTGCATCTCACAGTGCTGGGTTTATAGTCCGTAATTGTCCGTAGCCCGTCCCATATACGTCGGGGCTCGCTGTGTTGGAAATGTGGCTCCACTTTGTCCCTGTAGCGCTTCTTAGCTGCTTTCACAGCCTTTCTTAGTCCACATGAAATCAGTCTAAAAAGACAAGCAATTATTTTTTACAATTGAGAAGAATGTGAATGCCTACTGTCAAACCTGTTTAGGTTTGGTTGTATTTAATACTGTAGAGATCCTAAGCCTTCCGGTGAGGTCATTAAGGTTATGATGTGCTAAATACTGTAATAATCCTTACCCTCTTCAATTCAGTTCAATTAAAATGTATTTATATAGCACATTTTCATAATATTACATTGTCTCAAAGGGCTTTACATAATCCCTGCCCAAAGCCTCTAGAGAACAAGGCAGAGATAACATCGGCAAGGAAAATCTCCCTAGTAGGCAGAAACCTTGGGAGGAACCAGATTCAAAGGGGGAACCCAATCTCCTAGAGCTGGCAAAGAAAGCCCAAATTATCAAAGTCCTGGTTTATAAAGTATCATTTTGTATAGTCCAGGTATAAATGCAGAAGTTCCCGCTGATGTCAGGACAGGCAGGTGAGGAACCTGCTTCCTTCAGCAGGATGGAGTGGTGTTGTCATCCAGCAGAAAGTTGGTGAGCTTTTCCCTCATCTTCAGGACGTAGGAGATGATGTCTGTGTTGCTCGAAGATTCTCCCTCCCAGGTCTCCTTCAGTACATCCAGTGGGCCCCATACTTGATGTGCATACAGGAGCTCAAACGATGAGAATCCCGTTGACGCCTCCAGGACCTCCCTGTATGCAAACAGGCAGGGAAGCCACTGGTCTCAGTCCTTTCCCGTGTCGTCCACAAACTTCCGGAGCTTATTCACCAAGGTTTGATTGAAATGCTTCACAAGTCCATCAGTCTGTGGATGTTAAGGAGTGGTTCTGACTCGCATAATGCCTAAAAGATCATACACCTGCTTAAGAGTTCTACTCATAAAATTAGGGTCCTGATCTGTCAAGACGCCGGAGACTTGGCGGAAAAACTTGAATGTACAGCGAGGACAGTGAGGGGAATTTGGAATCACTCCAAGAGTATATTGACT
>JAODLC010000040.1:18638469-18653986 GCA_026781145.1 Hippopotamyrus pictus | reverse complement strand
ATTAGTTAAGTTCTCCCCAAACGAGCTTGATGGGCCGAATAGCCTCCTCTCGTTTGTAAATTTCTTATGTTCTTATGGACAGGCGAGCGGCTGAAGCCGCTTCTCCCTTACCCGGTCGATGAGCTGCCGCAGAAGGGATCGCACTTCTGCCATTATGTGCCCTTCGTTGCTTGGGGTAACCTCCTGTAGGAGATCCCAGCTCCTTTCAGTGAGGGTGAACAAGCCAGGATCCCCGTGGATCTCCAGCAGCTCGCACCAATACGCGACCTCATGCAGCAGGAAGAGCCAGGGATCTTCCTCCTGCTGCGGTGCGTTGTTCGGGAGATCCGTCATTCTGTCATGGAGCGTGGAGTGGGCGAGCAGAAAGCAGGCGAGATCAGCCAGAGGGACGGTGAAACGGGGTTTATTGAGGACGAGAGGGCAGACAGGCACTAACATCCAGTAACAATACAATGACGGCTTTGACGAGACGTACTCAGACGAGGACTAAATACACCGGGAAGAGCAAACGGAACAAGAAACAGGTGTAGACAATCCGGGAATTACACGAGGTAACGAGGTGGGCGTGGCACACACGAGGATCGGACGGAGCTGGGCGTGACAATAAGAAATTTCTATTTTGATTTTATTGCTATCTACTGAATGATGCATGTAAATTACATGATGTAATTTATTAACATTTCATCATATTATATAGCCTATGGTCACATAGCATGGTATGTTAAAGTTTACGATGCTATTATATTATGCATATGTTTGCTGGCTAGATTTTAAAAAAAAATCTAGTATTGTATACTCCCCGCTCGTCTTCACATGTATAAACATAGAAAAACATGGATTACTACTGTAATAATGTTGTATTAAATAAAAAAAAAACTTTACACAATGAGAATGAGAATCATCAGGTCACTGTGCATTCTATATATTTTATCATGCAGATTGTAATCTGCATGTAATCTGCATGTATGCAAAGCAACACTTTTATAGTGTTGAGGAGGAGCAGCAACTGAAGACAGAGCTAAAGGTGTTTCATACCACCTTCAAGTCAAGTGGCATGAAGGATATGCTTTCAACTCTAAAAGAAAGCAGTGGCCAACACGTTTTCCATACACTAGTGGAAATGCTTAGAGTGTATGCCACCCTACCTGTATCAACTGCAACTGTGGAGAGACCCTTTTCAAAAATGAGGTTAATTAAGAACCAACTCCAAAGTCTCTGCTTAGAGGAGAGACTCTCCGACCTTCTCCTTATAGCCATTGAGAGGGACATCCCAGTGGATCACAGTGAGGTCATAAACGTCTTCAAACACATGGCTCACAGAAGAGTGTTGTTGTAATTAGTTTTAAAGATACCCTCTATATGTATATATTATCTGTATAAAAGTTATTAATGCTAATTAAATATAATATAAGAATATTATTGTGTGTTATTTTTTTGGTGGTGGAGGGGTTCATGGAGGGGTTGGGGGGTGCCCTTTTTTCAGTTTCAGCACATGCCCCTCAAAAGGTCTGTGCACGGCCCTGACCACAAGCAACATAACTTATATTGTTTTTAATTTATTGGATCAATATGTAAGACTACAGTATGTTGTAGTGTGTGTGTTTTTGAGGCCTTGTGTGTGATGTCTGTGGGCAAAGTTTGGTTTTTCAGCAAGAGTGAATGGTTTTGAGTGTAGAGCTTCATTTTGACCTGAAAATACGATGTTTGGGAAATTGGGTGAGACGTTATTGATTTGTGTTTACTGTTTTGAGAATACAAGGCATAGTTTCAAAAAATGTGTTTAAGCAATCGAGAAAAACTGTAGTGTAAAAGTAGAGTGCCACTAATATGTGATAATAATGGTTCATAAAGGGCACAGAGACCAGCTGCAACCATCATACAAGGAGCCGGAGCCCCCAACACACAAATCAGTGGCACTATTAGTTAATTCAACATGCAATACTTTCTATCAACACCTGTCAAACTGTAAGAAACACTCACCCTAAATACTGATTTTAAATGAATTTGAAATTTATTTAATGGTCCAGAAGGTAACCTCATATATTTTAGTGGCCAAAAAGTGGATTTTTCTGTACTTGCATGGTGTGTTTTTTGCCTTTCAAATCAAAGGAAAACATACTGATTTAGATGGCTGTATGTCAAGAAACCATTCACCACAACCAATTTTATAAATATGTATTTCTTATGTACAATTTGTATTCATTCCAAAGTTTAAACCAAATTAACGTTAAACTTAATTATATTGGGTGTAGTGTTTGAAGTGCCAGAGCACAGACTGCTCTGAGCCAAAGGTCCCACAGCTGAGCAAGCTCTGTCACAAATTAAGCACTGGTTACAAACATTTTGAATGCAGTTATGGTCAATGATGGTATGAAAAGAAGTGATATAAAGACAGTAAACACAGTGTCATTTTTCTTTCTTTGAGAATGTTTGCATAATACATTTTAAGGAGTCTATTTTTCATTGATGCAGTCTATGACAGAATAACTTTAACAGGGTCCCTTTTCTTCTGTGAGATGTGCACATAAAAATTTATGTTAAGCAGGTGGTTTACCATATACATATCATGGTCCTTATGACTGGTGAGCAAAGAGACTGGGTTGTTCCCCCCTTAATTCTCCTAGTGCCCCAGCATGACGGTCATTCTATAAATCCCCTTGAATTTTATCTGGCATAAATGTTTTATTAATTAACGGTGCTACAGCCATGTCCTTGGGCCTTTCTCTTGTACACAAATGTCAAGAACAGTAAAATATCATCATAATATAATTTACAGTTAGCTATGTTGAAGAATGTTGTAGTAACTAAACATTCTCTGTGTTGATCTCAATATTTTAGTGGCTATTATTTGAATAATGTAATGTTATTGTTTTTGCGATAATTCATTCAGAAATACAGACTTGAACCTACCAGTCTGTAGCACAATGTATATTTTCTTTTTATTATGTTTAATTTTTTAATACATAAGTAGACTCTCACGTAATATAGTTTGGAAGATTGGATATTTATAATCATATGTCCAAATTTGACATTCATTATATTATAGTCTGCTAATCATGTGCAATAAGTTTGTTTGTGATCTTTTATTGAATATCTTTATTAGCTTGACTAACTTGGCACTTTTTTATCCAACTTGCATAACATATATTCTTGGGAAGTTGATTGCAATGGGACAAAGTTTTTATAAATTATATCCTGCTGTATAATTTTAGTGTGGAATGTCAGTTGAGTTACAACAGATATAATGGTTTTCAATGAGAAAATAGTGTCAGTGCATGTTATTAGATAAGTGAATGTGAAAAACAACCACAGTGATTAGCACTGTTGCCTCACACCTCTGGGACCCGGGTTCGAGTCTCTGCCTGGGTCACATGTGTGTGGAGTTTGCATGTTCTCCCAGTGTCGTCGTGGGACTTCCTCTAGGTACTCCGGTTTCCCCCCACAGTCCAAAGACTGCAAAGAATTCTGAGGCTAATTGGAGTTACTATATTGCCCATAGGTGTGAATGTCCCCCGTCCTGGGTTGTTTCCCGCCTTGTGCCCGTAGCTTCTGGGATAGGCTCCGGACCCAGAAGCGCTTTGGAAAATGGATGCATGGATTGATATATTCAAAGTTAATGAATTTAAACCCTTTTAAAATCAAATGAATGTATATTTTGTGCACATATTTGTAAAATAAATATTCTAATGACATTATGAACAATTAACGCTACAAATATTTCCTTATGATCAGTTTTAATGTCAAGGTTGACCCTAAGTCAGTGTGAAGACATTGTGTATATAAAGGGAGATGCTAAGTCTACTGAACACACACCATTGGGGCAGAGTCCTGGGTGTTCAGTCTGTCGTTTGGGCTTTTCTCTCACCCTGCTCTACAGTTCTCTGGGTGCTATAAAGTCTCCAGTAGACCAGGGTGAGGAGGGTCTATATGTTTTTTGAGCTACATTTAAAAGTAAACTGGTATCATGGAGCATGCTGACATTTTCCCAGTCTTCTACTTGTGAGGGACCACCTGTGGAACAGAACAGTAACATGCTACTTATAATCCATGTCATGAGCTACTTCAGGCTTTACAAACAACTTTAAAACTGACAGGCCCCTGTACTTGGCTAAATAGTTGAGTTCTTCTTGTGCTTTATGCTTTTATTGGTTTGTTTCCTTGATTGAAAACCAGCTGTTTCACATTAACATTAGTGACACATGCATGATTATAGGACACTGACCATACAGTACACAGCACTTAAGTCCTTAAGTGTAATCCAGGTCCTTTTCATTGAAATGGTATTTTGCAAATCCTGTCCTAGCTAACATGGATTACCTGGTCACCCTACTAATCAGACTAAGGCAAACCATGATGGTCACAGATGAGAAGCAAGGCTTACCAGAGCATGAACAGAGTTTAGCCTCGTTTGCTGGGGAATCGGCCAATTCCAATTCGGTCAATAGGAACACTCATTTGCCTTCTAGGAATGCCCACTGCCTTCCTGTCAAAAGAGATGAAAAGATTATATTATTGCTAGTAATACAATATTCTACAACTGTGTTTAAAATTACACTGCACATGTACCCTGTATATTTTTCCAAGGCAACATTTCCTATGAATCTTCTGAATGATGTCTGAAATAATCTTTCACATGATGTACATCTCAAATGTCTACAAAATAATTTCATCATTTGGTATATAGGTTTGAAAATCTCATGGGCAGGTCTGTCAACTCTTCTGTCTTAAAAATCAGACAAAAAAAGAACTCAAGCATTGGTATTACTTAAAAAACAGACAGCCTAGTTAGCACAATGCCATGGAAAGGCAGAAATGATAATGAAAATTATTTGGTTATTGACAGACTGGCAAGTATTGGCATGCCTAATCACTGATGTAATTAACAATTTGAAAATGATTTGTGTGGATGAGACATATAAATGCATTGCCTACTAAATTAAATGGAGAGAAAAAAATATACTGACTAAAATGTGTTGCATGAATTGTGAAACATTGTTTGATAGTATGGATATGATTCCATCAGAAGAATGAAGTGCCTTGTTTCAAAGCCTACTTCATTCCTTTGATTATTAAGTATATTAAATGTTTCTCTTGCTCTTTACCCATTCCCTCCCTCCCCAGCGTGGTATTTCCGTTTGCTTTTTGTATCCATTGTGCTGACGGACAGGCGATCCAGTGGCATGTTCTCTCCAGGGAAGCTTCTCTTCCTCTTGATTTCAATGGCATTCTTTTCTACATGCACCAGTTGATCGAGGAGCAGCAGTTTGTCTTTCTGTGTGCTGGAAGATTTCTCGTCATTGGACCAGACCAGGGATCCAGACTTCTTCAAAGCCACAGGGCCCAGAAACTTCTGGATGAGAGACTGTGTTTCAGTATGAACCCACTCATTCAATCCCTAATCTCATACATAATGTGATAAATCATGACTAAAATTCACCAAGTTTACAAAGGTCAATTGTCTTATTGCAGTGACTTTTTGAAATATAAATATACCAGGAAAATATAAATATACCAGCAAACTGCACTGTAGAGGCTGTGGAAAGCAAAAAAAAAAAACTCAAGTCTGATCTGATTGTGTGGGGATCTGCATAATAGGATAAAGTATACAAATGAATAAGCTTGCCCAACTATGAACATTTATTTTTATTTAGACTGCACAAAAGAGGCTGATTTATATTCTATTTTGGTGATAGGCCTCATGTGATATATGCTGTATAAGATGAAGAAAGGGAAATACTTTATATTGTACCTCTGTTACTGCTGACAGTTTTGAAAGGAGAGGCTTCTGCTTGAGTGCTTGGCATAGGAAAGCCCTGCTCCTCAACCTTCATCTATTTTATCATAACTTGGTCCTTACATATACATATTTTTTAGAGATGCAATTTTAAAATTTAAAACTATCTGCCATTTCCTTTGGCAGGTCTTGCCGCTGCTTCTTTTCCTTTTGAATGAGATCCCTATTCCCAAGTGCAGAGTTCTCTCCACATTTCATGGTCTTACCTCTGATTTTTCCGGTAGCACTTGGAAGCCAGTGGCACTGCAACTGAACAGAGTGACAGTGAAGAGGCAGGAGACCAGTATATATCCACAGTGCCACATCTGAAACAGAAATACCAGGGAAATATACTTATACATACACAGATGCACATAACTGATATATATATAATGATAATACACACTCACCATAATATATGTGCTTATCACTATATGTGAGTATATATGTATGTGTGCACAGGTATGCAAGAGAGTGCTGGCTGGCTGTTAAGCTCTACTTGTCACTGATTTACACTTTTTGAAGATACTTTTTTGTTTCACTATGTACGAGCATCAGAGTCTTCTTATTTGTTGAACCAAAGCCACAGCAGAGGAGTTTCATAGTGCAGTGATTATTTTTCCAAAACTGAAAATTTAAGTTATGTTTGGTTCCTAATGAATTATCAATTCACAAAAAGGGGAAGTACCATACTTTTGTTTGTCAAAAAATCTGTCACATGGTTATGTTCAGCACTAAGGCTTTCTTGTACTCTGTGTGCATGTGTTTCTGGAAAAATGAAAAAGTGGGTTTTCACATTGTGTCCTCCCCCCAGAGCTATTAGACACAGGCTGTGGTTTTCAGTTTCTGTGATACAAAGCTCTGTTTACATTTACCCCACCTCCATCTGTGAAAATATCATCAACCATGCACCCACCCATTGCTGAGAACCAGAGTAGACCTACAGCCTCCAACCACAAACCTCACCCCCTCCCTTTAAAAAAACACATGACATAAGAGTAAACATTCAGTTGATACCTACTCTTACCAAAACTGCAACACCAACCTTTATATTTCATCTGATCCTTACCTGAAAATGAATTCAAACCCTATGCTAAATCTGACCTTTCTTTCAGTTTTCAAAGCAGAAGTGTGTGGTCTTTTTATGCTGTTCATATTATCTATATGTTTCATTTGCGCCCACAGACAAATATATTCTTAGGATGTTACTTAATATTATTAATCTACTTTGCAAAATATCACAGCCCATTTCTTTAGTGTCATTGAACACCATAAACAAAGAGCTAGGTCAGAGACACCTTAATTTGTCTGTGAATATTCCACAGAAAACAGTAAGATGCAGTAATGTTGGCTAAAAGCATATGAAACCAACCTGTACACTCTCCTACCTCTGCCAGAAAGTGATAAATGTGTGCAAACCTTTAACAGTCTTCAGCAGTCTCTTCAATAATGTGATTCATACACTTAACTGTTACTATTAAGGTAATAATCCATCAGTTTATTATGTTTATTATGGGCAATTTGTTAATTTTACAATAATCTGCCCTATGACCTCTGTGACCCTGCTCAAGTAATTGGATGATGGACAAGCTGATTGATACTTTCATGGAATACTTTCACAGGAATAACTGACTCTACCTAAACAGATCAAATTCATAAGCATATGCAAATATATACATTTATAGAGAGGGTAATTATTAGTACATGAATGCATATGATACCATCATTAAAATAAACATCCAATATATGGAAAGCAAACAAAAGTTTGATAACGGGTCTGTTACAGATTTAAATTCAAGCGAACAACTGACCATACAATAAGCTACAGAACTTTACTAAATAAATATTGTCAGTATTGTTTATGTACTGCATAAAATCTTTGTGTGTGTTCAAGTACAGAAACATTATAATCCTATTATTTGAAAAGCAAATGTAGAACTTGTGAGATTTGTATTACATATTATTACAAGTATCTTGTATTCTTCTAACATATTTTAATAAAAAGATGAATACTGCATTAAACATCCATCCATCCATCCATCCATCCATCCATCCATCCATCTTTACATCCTTCCATCCACCAATTCCAACTATCCATCTAATTGCATATCCAATACAGTATTGTAGGACGTTTGCTGTTATATTTCTTTAAATATATTGCTAAATATTTTTATGTCAGACTGGTTAATTAATATTTATCAACAAATTGAATTTAAAAATAAGATAACTGTATAGTCTACATTTCTGATGACTAAAAACATATTTTGCCAGGAATATATAGTGTTTCTTCAATAGTTATGTGGCAAAATGTATTGTCTAGCAACCAGATCCCATTTTAGATTGCACTGTTAAAAATAAACACTCTCACTGCCCAACTCTTGCACACACGCTAATACCTATGCTCTCTAACACACATTCTCCCCAAGACACACGCGATCCACAAAACATTCCAGTATTTATTTAGTCCAGAAGTATTACACATCTAAGGTACCTATGGACCAGCAGAACCATCTCAAATTAACACACACTTACACAGACTCACCCACTAGCACATACACAATCTTAAAATCACATACAAATGTATACACAGGCACAAGTGTCTCGAAACGCTCTCTCATACTTAGACATGGAAAACGCCAGAAATTTGTGACCAGTACCTTCACTTAGGAGTCTGTATCACACCAAACACTGATGATCCCAGAATTTCTCACACTCCAGATTTCCCTCCCCTTGCGTTTTCCTGGTGTGGACTTCACTACTTTTATAGGCTTGCCAGGGGAACCTCAACTCCAATCAGTGGTAGAGTTTTCTATGACATCATTCCTCTATGCTTTCAATCACTCTGTGCCCCAAGTCTATTCCCCTTGACATTGTCCTCATCTGCCTGCCTGAAACTGTTACCTACTAGTGGGCATCTGGAGATTGGAAGAACAACTGATTTAGGCCAACAGGGGCAAAGTGCTGCAGCTCTGAAACCCCACCATCAAATAGTGGAGATAAGTGCTTGAAGAACATTTAAATGTCAGCTCCTGTATATAGAAGCGCAATTGTAGATAGTTTTAAAGCTGCATAGTCCTGGAAAGGACAACCAAGGTTATCTAGGTGATGCAGTCAGCTTATCTTCTCTCTCTCAGTGTGATATATTAAAGCGTCGCTAAATTCTGATCTTTAGCAGTCCAAACTGCAATGTCTGACAGTTAAAATAAATTCTGATCCCTCTCTATGTAGTATGTACGTTCTGTTTGGATAGTTGAAACACTTTAAACATGTTCTGATCCATACAATCAATAGTAAGATAAGATCTCTTATAATGTAACCTTAAAAATTAAGCCTGGGCATAAAGCAAAAAAATGTTATGGAGAATTTTAAAGTTCTGAGTAATAGCAGCTAATTGCCCTTTGAAAGCCTTTAGATGTGCAGTTGATTTTTCACACACTATATTTAAATGCAAGCAGACCACCCACTCCTTCTTTATTGGTGCAGAGTTGGATTAAGATCCCAGCAACTCTATGGAAAATAACATTATGTCCCTATATTTAGACCCTCGATCCAACAGGATCATCGCATGTCAGACTAGAAGGAAAGTGGTCATATTTCTTGTGACTGTTCTGATTAATAAGACCAGAGGAAACTTTGGTCTTTACTCAGAGAGATGTGTATCTGCTTTGTTCTACTGCGTTTGTAAATTGGCTTGGACACTTCAGCAAGATTTATCAAGCTTTTACACCTGTTTTTTCTTAAAGGAATAAAAAGCAAACGTCTAACACATTTTCTAGATAATTACGTTAATAAATTTAAATTAACAAAAAACTGATGAAGGATTCACTCCTTAGAGGGGAAAAGTTTAAGTTTTGAGTATAACTCAAAATATTGCTGAATTGGCATTGGCAAGTGAGAATGTGTTTATATGTACAATATATGTGGCATATGTAACCGGATACAATAAATAACTATGTGTTCATGTGTGCACACGGGTTGAGAGATGTTTGAATTCTCTGTATGTGCAGTGCATCTGTTTGTGTCTGTGTATGATTGTTACCCAATAGGAGAAGATGACATCAGATTGGGGCCGGGAGGGGTTGGAGAATTTGGTCAGCAAGATGGATGCAGAGATCTGTCTATAATGGTCCATCATTAAGTACATGGCGTCATTAAGTATGGGTCATGATGAAAGTTTTGGCTTGCATCTCCTGGACAATGCTCTTTTAAGTAGAAACCATTTGTTTTCCCTATACTGAAACACCTACGATAGCAAACAGCTATGCTGTGCCTTTAGTTATGTGTGATGGCTTTCCTAGGAGTCGTTCTCAGTGCATGACTTTGTTCTTCTGCTTATGGTTTCAAATACTATTAACAAACCACACTTACACTCATAATTCCTGGGGATTGACAGGTAGTAGATTAATATGTAATAAGTTTAGGTATCTATATTTTCATATTTAAATACTAAAAAAAGTAGGTGACATTACTATTCATATATCACTTTGGTTGGATGGGGGCTGCTCTCATTACTTCAGATGAGTGAATAAAATATTTGATTTCCATATTCTCAATTTCTCTTTTTTTTTAACAAAAATATAGTATAAATGAGATGAAAGGGAATGGGATTCGAACAGTGTTTCATGCTCAGTAAAAATAATCTACTCATTATGAAAACACACCTGTATTTACAATGATACCATTAATACTTTCAAATTCTCTCTTTACTCTGTATCTCAGCTTGTTCCTCTCATTAAATGATACCTTCCTTAGTCAATGATTTAATGAGTCCCATCTGTTGCTATGACCTTTGTTATTACTGTGCCAATGTTAAGGTCATGACCCAGCTACTGAAGAAACACCAACCATTATAGATGGTATAGTATAAATTATATTTTCAAAGCAGGAAAAGCTGACAACTAATAACAGAATGATGATTGACATTCACTAGTTATTTTACTGGTTTTGGCTTTTTTTTTCTTTTTTTTTTTCAAATTATTAAAACATTCTCTGTATTTTGTTTTCTGATTGCAGTCAATTATGTTTGGGAAATTATTTGGGAGTGTTGCCAGCAACAGTCTAAATGATCATATTTGCTTGGAGCTTTTAAAGCTTGGGGTAAAGTCAGTCTGACATGTTAATTATAGCCCGCAGCTGCATGAATTAACTGGAAACAGAAATTTGATAGGAAAAGAATGACTATTCTTTTGTTTAAATCTTCCCTGCAGTAGATCCAATTAAATTTATTTTTTAAAGTGTTAATTTAAAGTTAGTTTTAATAACCATTTGTATTTTTCACATCTCTGGAGAAACTCTGGTTGTTAATCAGGGCCGCTTTTAAGGTTCTGTAGATGTTGGTGCAAAAACTTGTCATAGGGGCCCGGCTGACCATTTTGTATGTCGTTAAATTAGTGCCAAAACTTGCGCACATAAAAACCACGCGCGCATGTGTGCTTGCGAGCTGAAAACCCATCCTCTGTACGCGCTCGTGTTCGCTGGACCCTATGTATGCGCTCGCGTTCGCTGGACCCTATGTATGCGCTCGCGTCTGCACAGCACTCGCTCCCTCGACAGGATGAAGTTCCTAAGCTAAATAAAACTCCAAAAAGGCACTCAGGTCCGTTTTACACAGCAGCAAGAGACGTGACTCCACTTACAATCTTTTATTAACAATCACAATAATAAAACACCATCCACACTACAAAATAAAACCTCAGGGCTGGTGCACACACGATAGGAGGTTAAGCAGTCAGGCAGAAGATGGCATCCTGGAACAAAAGCACTACAATTCCCATGCACACATACCAGTGCCCTGCTGCTGCACACAACACAAAACGCCACCAAATCAAAGTTCCCTTCCTCCCTAGTGGCGTACCAACCCAAAACAGTCTTAAAACACACAAAAATAATAAAAACTCTTGCTCTAGACAACTAAACCTGGAAGAACCAGTTAAACAGGGAATTACAATCCACCAATCCCCAGCAGAGACCTCCCACTCCTAATCCTTATCTGTCAGCTTCTATGGGGGGATACTTAGGTGTTTCCAGGCCAGCTGAGAGATATACTCTCTCCAACGTGTCCTGGGTCTGCCCCAGGGTATCCTCCTGGTTGAACATGCCTGAAGCCTTTCCCAGGGAAGCATCCAGGAGACATCCTAGATAGATATACAAACCACCTCAGTGCACTCTACTTCTAGCTCCTCCCGAATGTCTAAGCTCCTCACCCTATCTTTAAGGCTGAGCCCAGACAACCTGTGAAGGAAACTCATTTTCAATGCTTTTATCGGCAATCTCATTCTTTCGGTCACTACCAAGAGCATAGTGACCATAGAGCTAGTGACTGTAGATGAGTGTTGGAATTTACATTGATCGAAAAAATTAAAAACTTTGCCTTTTGGCTCAATTCTCTCTTCACCATGACAGATCAGTAGAATATCTGCATCACTTCTGATGCTGATTCTGATGTCTGTCAGTTTCACATTCTATTTTGTCTTCACTCGAAGAAAATACTGAGATACTTGGACTCCTTCGCTTGAGGCATTAACTCTTCCCCTACCTATAGAGGGCAATCCACTCTGTTCCAGTTCAGAACCTTGGCCTCAGTCCTAGAGATGTTCATCCACACCCAGCCGCTTTACACATGGCTGAAAAGTGAAAACCTTCTTAAAATACTCTGTCCCAGTTTGTAGCTTTTTGGGGGTCCTGCCTTCAGAGAATGTTTTCGAACACTTTTTTCACCTCTGCACCTGTCTTGCTTTTAAGACACCGCACCCATGCGTATTTTGATAGAATGTCTATACACATGAACATATATTTAAAATCATCATTCTGTTCCACATAAGCCACTAAGTCAGCTTGCCCTTGAGAATTGATATTAGTCACAAAGACTCTATTCCTTTTAATGTTAAACCTGATTGGTTTATGTAATGTGTATGCATCTTTGCCGTACAGCCATGTCGCAACTTGTTTCTTATTTATATTATACACACCTTCTTCATCTATCAGTGATCTGTATATTCTATCGGGACTTCCAAAAGACCCAGGGTTTAATAGCGTATAATAGACACGTTTCAAGTACTTGTTATCCATCGTGAACCTCTAGCAATAATAACACAGTGTTGTTTGACTCAATTAATTTTATTCAGAAGGCATGTAAAAATTGCCAGATACATTTTGACAGATTCAATCGCATAGTTCAGTGTTTACACACCAAGCAGAGTCTGTTCGAACTTGTACATATCCCAGAAATCATTAATTGCTCCATCTACAGCACACTCATAATCTTTCCCTGCAACATCACGTTTCAACTCACGCAATTTTTCCCATACATTTATTTCATCTTTAAGTTCACATATGACGGCCTTGACAGCGCCCTGTACTTTCACGGGTGCAGGGTGTGGATTGAACATTGCAACCGTTTTCGTGATGACATATTTAAACCACGATCTGTACAGCTTTTTGATCAACTTTTCAAAATTGTTAAAGATGTAAAATGGTTTGGGATCATACAAGCACGTGTGCCGACGCTGGCTTGGGTTTTTTCACAGAGCACCCAACATAGGTCTCCTGCAAGTCCTCCTCGATTACTCGATCCAGAATACAGGCCAGTGCCCCTTTGCTTATCTTCATGACAGAGGCGGTGATGCTCTCATCCACAACAACTTCAGATAATGACAGCGCTGCAAAACGCTTGCAGAGCTCATTGATCGTCGGTGCAGGAGGCCGCGATGTGTCCATGAATGCATATGGGAGCACACCCGTCGCCTGCCATTTCGCCCAAGTCAGGCTTGAAGGGGGTGGTGGTGGCAGCCACAGATCCCCATACGGACCCCATGATGCACCCTGCTGAGGGGTGAGTTGAGGAGAAAGCTCTGGTGGGTTGTCCAGTGTCACGACCAGCACCGGTGTGCAGGCAGGCGAGCGGGTAAGCAGAAGCGGGAAGCCGGAAGTTCGGGGAAACGGGGTTTTAATGTAGACGGAGGGTAGACAGGTACTGACATCAAGCAACAATACATGACAATACAATGACTAATCTGGGGGAGACTGACTCTGACAAGGACTAAATACACTGGACAAGCTGAGGGAAACGAGCAACAGGTGAGATCCATCAGGTAAAAACACGGGGTAACGAGGTGGGCGTGGCACACATGAGGATCGCACGGAGCCGGGCGTGACAGATACCAAGTTATTTTTAATGCAAAAAAATAGAAAGTGACTGACTGTCAAGAAAAATATAGTTCTTGTCAGTTTGAGAAATGTAATTTGCCATGCAGTTACATAATAATCAATGAATTCATCTGTCTGTCAGGTAGCCCAGAGGAAATTCTCCCTTTGGTGGAAGCTGTACCTAAAGACTGGAATAAAAGCGTCAACAAGAAGCAGAAAGGTATGAGCAGTTTTGGTCGTTACTCTTCACACTTTTTCCGTTTTGTAATCACCCTCTGTCACAGCCTGATCTTATTCTATATTTTACCCCTCTTTCCTGAACCATCCTCTGTCGTGGCCTAAGATTAGGCCAATTTTTCACCGCACCAGTTAACATACTTTTGGTACTTAAAGTACCAAATGTACGGTACTTCAAGGTGCTGGTTTTCCACTGGTGTAAAAACTGATATCACATCACAACGCGAGGCAAGGAATTTTATGCTGTATACAAAAAATGCCTGGAGTATATTATAGGGCTGGATGATGAGTGATATTAATAACATTTATGCATATGCAAATCTCACATTGCTAGTCAGCTAGATTAAGATCAGGCTTTTAATTACCTTCAGTACAGTATGGACATTATTGCCCAGGGAATTCACGTCTTGCTACAACATTTTTACTCTTGGAAAAACAGAACTTAGCAAGTTTTGTAATTTTAATGATAATCATTTAATGATTTTCAGGATTATCTAGCATATGTTTAAAAATGAGCGTTGCGTGCGTTCTTCGAGACACTAATAATCATTTTCATCCTTGCTGTTTAAATCACTCCTAGACTGGTGAGAAACTTATGTTGAACTCCTTTTTTGTTTTATGAATACACAAATATTTATTATGACAAAATCACATTGCTATATTTGAAAATTTTCCAATGCATTGCTGTCCTAGTACCTGTACTATACAAAATAGTTTATTTCTTCTTGTGCCATCCTGATCTTGTCATGTCTGGTCTTCTGACCAGTTCTCTTCATTTGTCCACACATCCGTTATTATTACTTTTAATTTTTAATTTTTTTACTTTATTTATTGTTGGTTTCTGAGTTTTTCAACTTTTTTCGAGATGGCAGTTATATTGTATTTCAGAGGCAGGCTATTTGCATAACCAATCGACAAGAAAGCATTTCAAGTCCCACCCCAAGGTATTGAAGTACCTAAAAAGTACCCCAGTTAGTTTGGCACTTTAGGTGCTGGAACTTCTGGTACTGGTACTTGACCTGAAGTCAGTAAAAAAGGGAAAGTACCAAAAGCACGGTATCTGATACGGTGGAAAAGTGCCCTTATTCTCTGTGTTACCCGTATTCACTGAATTGCCCTCTGTCACGATCTGAGCTTATTCTCTGTGTTACCCATATTTACTGAATTTCCCTCTGTCACGATCTGAGCTTATTCTCTGTGTTACCCATATTTACTGAATTGCCCTCTGTCATGATCTGAGCTTATTCTCTGTGTTACCCATATTTACTGAATTGCCCTCTGTCACGATCTGAGCTTATTCTCTGTGTTACCCATATTTACTGAATTGCCCTCTGTCACGATCTGAGCTTATTCTCTGTGTTA
>JAODLC010000040.1:18606744-18621163 GCA_026781145.1 Hippopotamyrus pictus | reverse complement strand
ATTTCAGCGAGATATAAACTGAAACAGACGCGAAAAGTACTCTATGTCGTCGACGACATACTAGGCTCCAGAGGGTTTAAGTCTCCCAGCACAATAAAGGCAGCCTTTGAATTGTTATTCTCGAGTCCGCTGATGACGTCATACAATTCGTCCACAGCCGAAGTTTTATCAGTATGTGGGGGGATGTAGACAGTTGAAAGGAAGACTGAACTGAACTCCCTCGGGAGGTAAAAAGGTCTAACTTTAATGGTCAGTAGCTCGAGAGTCGGAGAGCAGTGCGTTTTTAAAACACACACATCCATAGCCCACAAAGAGTTAACCATGAAGCACACACCTCCTCCCTTTTTCTTGCCTGAGTCCTTCGTTCTGTCTCCCCGATAAACAGTGAACCCGTCTGGCGTGACGGCGCAGTCGGGTATGCTGGGCTCCAGCCATGTCTCTGTGAACGCCAAAACGTAGCAGTTCCTGATGTCTTTTTGGTGTTTAATCCATGCACACAGCTCGTCCAGTTTATTGTCTAGAGACTGTACCTTCGCGAGCAGGATGCTGGGCAGAGAAGGCTTGTTATTTCTCTGTCAGTTTCGGCACAGGACTCCAGCACGCTTCCCCCTCTTTGTCTTCTTTTGGCGTCGCGCGAGTAAACAAAAGACCCCAGGCAGTGCAACTGCTATCAGAAACTGCTGTAAAGTCCGAACTGTCTGATGAACGTAACTCCAAAAGTGTTTGTCGGTCATACTGAATCCGTGATTGAGCTGTACGCACAGAAAGAGCAAGTAGTAAAAAATAAATAATTCCGTTTTTGCTGAGATGACTCGGATCTCTCGTCGGTGCGGCCATCCCACAGCGCAACCGGATGACAGGCCTCCCCAGTGCATCTTAAGTATCCAGAGGACATGCGTTTGGGATGGGGGGGTACCGTCACGCCCTGCCCTACTACCTGTCATATAGTAAACATGCAAATACACTATATTGCCAAAAGTATTGGGTCACCTGCCTTTACATACACATGAACTGTAATGACATCCCATTCTTAATACATAGGTTTTAATATGGAGTTTGCCCACCCTTTGCAGCTATAACAGCTTCAACTCTTCTGGGAAGGCTGTCCATAAGGTTTATAAGCGTGTTTAAGGGAATTTTTCACCATTCTTCCACAAGAGTATTTGTGAGGTCAGACACTGATGTTGGACGAGAAGGCCTGACTCACAGTCTCTGCTCTAATTTATCCCAGTGGTGTTCTGTTGGATTGAGGTCAGGCTAGTCAAGTTCCTCCACACCAGACTCCTTATGGACCTTGCTTTGTGCACTGGTGCTCAGTCATTTTGGAACAGGAAAGGTCCATCCCCAAACTGTTCCCACAATGTTGGGAACATGAAATTGTCCAAAGTGACTTTGAATGCTGCAGCATTGAGTTCCTTTCACTGAAAAACAACCCCACACCCATGATCTCCCCTCCACCAAGCTTTTCACTTGCAACAATGCAGTCAGCCAAGTTCCATTCTCCTGGCAACCACCAAACCCAGACTCATCCATTGGATTGCCAGACAGAGAAGCATGATTTGTCACTCCAGAGAACACGTCTCAATTCAACATTGTTCTAGAGTCCAGTGGCAGTGTGCTTTACACCACTGCATTTGATGCTTTGCATTGCACTTGGTGATGTAAGGTCTGGATGCAGCTGCTCAGCCATGGAATCCCTTCCCATGTAGTTCATTACCCACTGTTCTTGAGCTAATCTGAAGGCCACATGAAGTTTGGAGGTCTGTAGCTATTGACTCTGCAGAGAGTTGGCAACTTCTGCACACTGTGCCCCTCAGCATGCGTTGTCCTGCTCTGTGATTTTTCGTGGCCTACCACTTTGTGGCTGAGCTGCTGTTGTTCCCAATTGCTTATACTTTTTATAATACCACTAACAGTTGACCGTGGAATATTTAGTAATTTTCATGAATGGTCCTATTGCACAGGTGGCATCCTATCATGGTAACATGCTTGAATTCATTGAGCTTCTGAGAGCAACTCACTCTTTCATAAATATTTCTAGAAGCAGTCTGTATGCCTAGGTGCTTGATTTTATACACCTATGACTATGGAATTGATTGGAATGCCTGAATTCAATGATTTGGATTCCGCCAAATACTCTGTTCATTTTGCAATCCAAAGACATGCAGTTATATGAAGTTTTGTTTTTATCTGAAGTGATTTTTTAAAATTGCCCATAGTATTTAATTCTGCATGATTGAGAATGTGTGTGTCCTGTGATGGGCGAGCATGCTGTCCAGGGTGTAACCCTGCCCTGTGCCCTATGCTGCCTGGGACAGACTCTAGCTGCCCCCTTCCCTGTGAGCCCGGATTAGCGGCTGGATACAGGAATGACTTCAGTTCATTGATGTAGGGTGGGACACAGGCTTCTCTGGAATGCCCACTTGTCTGGGGTGATGGTCATTTGTGTGTGTGCTTCCTTCCTATTTACAATAATCAAAACAAATTTTGTGATTGGTTGGCATTTCTCAATCATGGGGTGGGCAAAGCTTGTGTTTGGGTGGGCTTGGCCAACCTTAGGTCTAGCTGAAAGATAAATGGACAATGTAATTTGACCAAGCCTTGAAAATATTCAACATTTTCCTTTCAAAGTTGTCCTTTCGCTGCAAAGAGTAAAAAAGAGTTCTCTGAATTTAGAAAAGAAACGTATTGAGAACACTCATGTTCCATATCGGCCATTTTCTGAAGTGTTGAATGTGACTGCAATACATCTAAAGAATTGTTCAAACGCTAATGTTTAAAAACTCTAAATTACAAATTCATTACAAACACATAAAGAGTCCATGCTTCCTATGGGGTATCAAGCAAAGACCATGTTTAGCAAGATATAGAATCATATAGGAACACAAAGAGATAACTATGGGTGCTTTTCCACTGCACCAAGTACTTTTGGTATGGTATTTTTGTTACCCTTTTCCCTTGATTTGTGGTTGAGTACCAGTACCAAAAGTTCCAGTACCAAAAATTCCAAACCAGTCGGGGCATTTTTTTGGTATAAAGTAAAAAATAAATAAATTGCATCTGGTCGGAAGAACAGATATAACAAAAAGGATGGCATGATAAATTAAAAAAATATTCTGTTTAATATACAGTACTAGGACAGCAAGCATAAAGCATACTGTCCTAGCAATATGATTTTGTTGTAATAAATATTGCAGTATTTATAAAGCAAAAAGGAGTTCATACATTTTTCACAAACCTGTCCAGGAGTGATTTAAACAGCAAGAATGAAAATGATTATGACATGCAAAAACAGCAGGTAAACGTTATACTGATTTTTATCATATATTAGATAATCTATAAAAGTTATAATAATTAAAATTATTAATATTAACAATTAATAATTATTAAAAGCTAGCTAAATTTTTTTCCTATGACAAAGTAAAAATGATTTAGTGAAAATTTAACCCCCTGCGCTATAATGTCCATACAATATGAAGGTATGAAAAAGCCTGATCTTAATCTAACTGATTAGCGATGTAAGAATAGCAAATGCATAGCATATAATGTTGGTATTAATATCCCACATCATCCAGTCCTATAATATACTATAGCCATTTTTCAAATTCAGTACAAAATACCCCACCTCGTGTTGTGATAGTACTTCCTCAAAGTACCAAAATTAAGGTACCTGGTGTGGTGGAAAAGCACCCTATTGTGCATGTTATATAGCCATGGAAAAAATTAAGAGCCCGCAGCACAATGTTTTGTTTCACTCATTTCTCAATTTTGGGGTGTGTGTCTGTGAACAATATATATATTATTTGCAAATTCCTGCCTGGCTCTTCTCTGATTGTCATTGATGAAGGGTTCTTCCGTGCTTTATGGGTCTTCAGTCCTGCTTGTAGGAGTCTGATATGAACTGTCCTAGTAGTGCACTTCATACCTGCACTTAATGATTCCCATTCCTCTTGAAGGTCACTTGATATCATCCTACGATTCATCAGAAACTGTCAAATAATTTCTGTAATCTCTGGCATTATAAAGTCATTTCTGCCCTCTACCTGGCTGGTTTATGGTTGTTTCCAGTGTCAATTGCTTTGCTTTATTCTTTTGAACTGTTGTTTTAGAAATGTTGTTGTACTGTTTTGAACCTGGAAGCAGCCTGCTGCACAGTGTAGCCTTCTGCTAGCAGAATCAGGATTAAACCAAGATTTGAAAATGCAGATTTCCCTAAAAATACAGAGTAGTCTCTTAATTTTTTCCATGGCTATACATGAATCAAGATATATTACTTAAATCAACATATAAGTCAAATAATACAGAAGCACAAAAAACAGAAAAGCAGACAATAATCTGTATATGGAACAGAATACAACCTCTAGCAAAAATTATGGAATCACCACACTTAGAGGATACTTACCTAGTTTTTTACTTCGTAGCAAATTAACAACTCAACAGATATGACAGGAAACTATTTTTGTTTGATAGCTGAACATTCTGGCTATGTGAAATGTGTCTCAAACAAATTAAATAGAATTATTTTAAATGATGCGATAGTTTTATACTGATCAAATAGAGGGAAAATGCTGAGGAAAAAAGAAACAAAACAAATACCCGCAGAGGTAAAATGCTAATTAATCTGCAGTTAAAAGAGAGTACTTAAAGACCTTGTGTAAGCTGTTGTATTTGGCTAATTGATGGGAAACATGGGTCCAAAAAGAGAGTTATCATGGGAAGGATTATAAAACTCCTTCAAGAAGGTAATTCAACACAGAGTGTGGCAAACGATCTTGGCTGTTCCCATTAAGCTGTGTCTAAAATTTGGTGCAGGTATAAGTAAAAAGGAAAGGTTGCAAAAGGAAATCATATAGGCAGATCAAGGAATACGTCAAGGTGTCAGGAGAGAAAACTCAGTGCAATATGTGTTGAAAATAGAAAATACACAACAAAAGAAATGAAAAACAAATAACCAGAAACAGGAGTCAAAGTTTGTGACAAAACTGTAAGAAATTGGCTGAATGAAATGAGATTTACATACAGAATAGCCAAACCTAATCCAGCTCTAATACTTAAATAGAAGATGTTTGGACGAAAGTGATATTCAGTGCTGAATCACGAATCTGCATTGGCCAAGGAGATAAGAACATAAGAAATTTACAAAGGAGAGGAGGGCATTCGGCCTATCAAGCTCGTTTGGGGAGAACTTAATTAATAGCTCAGAATTGTTAAAATCTTATCTAGCTCTGATTTAAAGGAACCCAAGGTTTTAACTTGCACTACACTAGAAGGAAGACTATTCCATACTCTAACTACAATAACTACACGCTGTGTAAAGAAGTGTTTTCTCAAATTCAGTTTAAAATGTTCTCCCGCTAATTTCCACCTATGCTGGAACTTTTGTCTGATGCCGTTCTAATGAAACAATATCTGATGTTTTGTGGCATATCTGTGATTTGTGTATTTGCCACAAAGTCAAAAATCTAAGTGTGGTGATTCCATCATTGTTGGCAGTGTGGTGTAAGTGTGGTGATTCCATCATTTTTGGCAGGGTTATAATGTAGTGCAGGCCCCCCCACAAATCTGTCACTCTTATTCCTTAATTCAAATCACGTTTTGTTCTCAGTGAAGCTTCAGTCTGACCTACATCCTCTACAACTTTCACCACATCCTTAGTAATATTACTTGAACAGGTATCTATTTAGGGCTGAACAATATTGGAAAAAAAATCATATTGCAATATTTTTGGGTTTTGTAGTCATTATACATTTTAAATGACAAAAATCTTATTTATTTTTAAATCTGTCTCACATCGCATCCTTTCACAATGTGACTGTTGCATGTGTACCCATTGTGATGTCTTGATATACAATGCGCCATGGCAAATTCGGTCTTCCCTCAATATCAAACCACTCCCACACCACTGCTGTAGTGTTTGTTCTGTATGGCTCAGGACTGGGCTGCATGCTCTTCATATTCTTTCATTTCAATACATCAACACTGCATAAATGTAACCATTTATGCACTTGTAACACACATAAAATAATATTTTGAACTTTTGGATCAAGAACCCTTTTTCATTTTTTCAAATGCAAGTGCAGTATTGTATGTGGTTTGCGAGAATTCTTATTTGTAGATTGTGTTTAGAAGGTAGGAATAGAAGCAGCATATCTAAAGTTAAAAAAATTGAGATTTATATAAAGCCCTTTCTGATTAAGGCAGAGATTACCACATTATCCCAACTTTCATAACAGGGACTTAACACTCTCAACCCAGTGTCAGGTTATGGACTCAATGCACTGCTCTGTTTCTCATATCGAACATGGTGAACACTGATCACTTACTCACAACAGACTCATTACACTGAGCCCATTCTTATACCAAAGATTCACTGCACAGCCACGCTACTAAAAGGAAACATTCAACGCACAGCCCCCACCAACAAAAAAACGGTACTGTCCCCACTAAAACAACTTGCGCTGGACTATCAACAAGTACTGAAAATAAGAATAGTTCTTACTTTTGCAAGTGGGCACACTGCTGCTCCAGGTACCATCTTTTTGGCATTCAATTTGATAATGATCAATCTCAGTACCATCCTGTATAAGAAACATTGTTAAAGTTAAATACATGTTATGTATCTAGACAAACTTCTGCAGAGAATTTTCAACAACATGAGTAGATGCAGGCACACATATGACCACTTGCTGCAGTGTTCTCTATGAAAGCAGACCACCAAAAGCTATTAGAACTTCTTACTGGTCACACAATGTGGAAATAATGCAGAACAACTGGAAAATGTTTTAAATGCCTTAACACAATCCTGAGAAGCTTTTTGTCACATGGAAGTTTTGCCACAAGGAAACCAAAAGAGGGTTTCTGTTTCGTAGAGATTCGGCTTTCAATTTCAAGGCACTTCTTGAACTAAAAGTGAGGGACTGGAACTGATGCTCACAATTCTCTGTTCTGAGACACTTGAGGTCAAAGCCTGAAAGATTAAATCTACAGTGATATTTCAGTGTATCATTATGTAACAGAAAGGCTACTGAACAGTACCTTAAACTTATATAAAACTTTACTATTTTATTATCTTGCATAAATCATAGAGTAACATCTGCTTTCTGTTGTGACATTCTGGTTATTTTGACAGTTTTTTTTTATGTGTGGTCACGTTTACTTTCAGACAGGCAGCAGTTTTAGTTATAACACATAAAAATGAGCAGAGTCTTACCTTTAACACTTTGTATCCAGGATCACAGGTAATTAGGATATGATTTTTAAATGAATAATGGGGAAGAAAAGGCTCCAAATGGCCATGGACTGGGGAGTTTAGAACTGGACAGTTACTTCCTGTCAAAGAGAGCTGGGTCATACATGATCTAAACTTGGATCATAGTTTTTTGTAAAGCAAACTCTGGGAAACTCACCATCAGCAGTATAGGACAGTCTCCAGCCAGTGTTCTCGCCTGAACTGTCACTATGGAAGAAAACTTGAACATGGTTGCTTCCTGTCTGGATACGGCCTGGAGGCTTGTCACCACAGAATGGACCAAGCTCTTTCTGCCCTGTCTGAATCTGTAAATTAGACTTAAATTAGATCTTTATCACCTTTATCATGAGTACACAGGATGAGTTAATTTTCATGCTGTTTCATAGATATGTACTCTCTAAGAAAGTACACAGGATTAGTATTTATAATGAGAGACCAACAAGACTTTATGATTTAATAAGTGGGAGGAATCTTATCTATTACTGCTATGTTTTAAAATCTATTCATTCAGTACACTGTGAGGATGCTGATATATTGCCTTTCCAGAGGTACAGTCCACCACTAATGCAGTCAGACTAATACATAAAAAGGTATTAAACTGAACAACTGTGTTTCCCACTAGAGGTTGACCAATTTATCGGCTTTATTGGCTTGTAAGATATCTGTCTGCTAACAACATAATAGTGTCCATAGAAACATTTCAAGCCAAATTTGGATATCAAAATCAAATGTATTTGATGTTGGCTTGTAATAGTGTGTTAATATCAAGCATTTCTCATTCATTCTTATGTTTATATATGGTTACATATCATCTTAAATTACATGCTTCATACCCAGTATAACATACCCAGATCTAAATTCATTCTGAAAAGAATTCATATTAATAGCTCGACATAACTTGTTGTAACCTAAATATATCAATTAACTGATATGAACTCTCATTTAACACTGCCTATCTCCCAGAAAACAAGCCTTCTGTATGTACTGTAATGTGTGACTGACGAGACACCCCCCAACCCCCTCACCCCTGGGTCCTGGACCTCAGTATTTTTCAAACCCTGGCTATGGCCCTGCTCCTAATCACCTCACGCCACATGTTCCTTTTGGAGAGCTGTTCGCAAGGTATTTCTTTCACTCATCCATCATCAGTTGCCCCTGTTTATGCTAGCTGGATATTTTGATTTTACCTGTGATATCTGGGATTATGTACAATATCACAACCGAAGTGCTCATGTTGTTTATAGCCAGGAAGGAATACCATAGGTCTCTAAGTACAGTACCATATACATTAACACAATCTAAGAAATAATAATGCATTATGACTTTAAAATTTACATAATATGTTGACACATTAACTTACTAAATATACTTGTAATATTTTACCAGTTGGTATGTTTAGGCTTGTGGTTACTTTCAAAATTTGTAAATGGATATGATTATTGTTTTCTGTACCTGCCTAACTCACCTTTATATAGTCATAGGGACAGGTGATTTCTGGATGGTCCTCGATGTCAAAAGTGTCATCAAATTCCAGACTGATCAGAAATCCATCCTCAAGCTCAATGTGGTATGTGCAGTCAGTGCTCTTGGGGTAAGGGTTTGGGAAATTTACACTAGAGAGTACTCCTGTCTGCTCACTGAACAAGCTGTCAGTGCACTCAACTGTAATGACAGAGAGGTTTTAAACAGATTACAGAACACATTACTGAAGAAATATAAGTATACAACAAACAACAGAAGCAGACAAATAAAGATGCACAACACTCGAGTCAGCTCTGTCTCGTACAGGAACGTAGCTAACAACTCTCTGGTTTCTGGCCCCCTGAACTATCTACCCACATTTTTATCATTTCAGACTTCAGTTAACACAAATATTTACATTTTCATATGAACGTTATCACTTAAAGAGCGCTCTACAAAGACAAAAAACAGACCTTTCAAAAATTTCCAATCTACATATAAAAAAACATAATATACAAATACAAGTGAAATGTAAGACATACAGTCACACTGCTACATTCTTTTTAAGTTTTATAATTTCTATATAACAAATTTAAAAAGTATAATATAAACATGAATGAGAAAAAGGATTGTCAATATCATCAAATGATTTGAAGCAGAAGCTACTAAATAAGAAGTGACAGTGAAGCAGTTGTTTGCAAAAGCATGAAAGACTTCATGGATATAATAAATAGCCATTGATGTGAACAAACTAATAACACAATTCCTTAAATAACCAAGAAAAAGGCTGAGACAGATATGTAGCATGGGAAATGAGGAGGATAGTAAGATGAAAAAGTTTATCTGTTTGACTGTTTATTGCAGTTTACATGGAGTTCACCAAAATATTTAAGTAAACCTTAAAGGAGATGCATGAATGCAACAGCATAAGTCAAAGTTTGCATGTGTCAGTGCATTAATCAAAGTAGTGATAACGTGTACACATAGAAATTTGTGAATCCTCCATTTATAAGAGCACATTCTCATATTATGTCCGGAAGGACACCCGTTTATTGACTCATCTGATACCAGGTAGTGAATTTTAAATTGTAATTTGGAAATAGCTCAGTGTCAAAACCTAGTTTAAAACCTAATTTATTTTTTTAATTATTCATTTTATAATAAATGTAGAAAAAAGTTTACAAAATAATTAATATTTTGTTAACATGATTTTATATTGATGCACATGGTGTTTCAGATACAATTATCATAAATTGCAAACTATATATTTTTTTTGTGTTAGGGGAAGGTATTATCTTGAGTATTTAGGCTTGCATCCATCCATTCAACTTCTTATCCCAGTCAAGGCTGCAGGTCCAGGAGCCTATTCTAGGCAGCATAGTGCTCCAGGCCAGGGTACCCCCTGGATGGGATGTCAGTCCTATGTAGGGCACATACATTCTCACATACTATGGCTAATTTATAGACTTAGAATTAGTCTAGCTGCTTTGGACTGCAGGAGGAAACTGGAGCACCCATAGAAACCTGTGTAGCACAGAATGAAACTACAAACTGCTCATGTAAAAATCTGAGGTGGGATTCAATCTCCAAATCTGAAGACGGGAGGTAACAGCGCTACCTTTTGATCCACGGTCCTACCACCGTCTTGCAAAAAAGCACACAATTTTCACACAATTACAAAACTGATGAAAAACCTGATTTATGATTAGCATTTTTAGCCTTACCTTTACAAGTTCTGTTATCATAGTGCAGCAAGTAGCCATAGCGACAAGAGCAATAATAGCCACCAATGTAGTTGTGACAATAATGGTCACATGTCAGCTCTTCATCATTCCTGTCCTGACATTCATCCACATCTGCCAGGGAGGAAGACCAGTCACACAGGGGTAATGTTAGTGTGTAGATTTGTTTTTTGCCAGCACTGTCTTTCTCCTGGGCTTGTTTCTTACCTACTGCGCTGTAATGGGCCTTGAAACCAGAGAACCTCTCTTCATCAGAGAAATCAGACCTGAATGTCACAACGAGAGTATTTCTAGGAGAACTAATGACTTGCTCTCCAGGCACCAGCTCTGTGTCCGTATTTTCTCGTCCACAGAATGTGGCAAGCACTTCCTGTTCAGCTTCCAGCTGTAAAATAAATGTGTAGCATTTAGAATGTTGAAGTAGTCAAAGAGTGCTTGATGGTATGAGGGACAAGTCTTATCCATAAGTATCTTTTTTAAACATCATTTGCTGTGCTGTAGAGCAACTTCATGAGAGCTGTGCTTGAGAAAGAAATTAAAGTATTTAATGCCATTCAACATTGATTTCTGACCTTGTCCTTTACATGCAGAGATTTCTGTAGATTCCCTGAATATTTTACTAATATTTGCTCAAAGAGGCAGGCATCAAGCCCCTCCTTGCTCATAAATGGCTGGATACTCATGGTATCACTGAGTGTGAAAGTCTCACCTATCCTAGATGCTAGTATTAAGTAGTCTTAAGCTGGCCCTGTCCCAACTCTTTTTGAAAGGTGTCACAAGCACCTAATATGTAGTGTATAAAACTATTAAGTTGATAAGTTAACACATTAAATGTTTTATGGGTTTTAATTTAACACAGGTGAGATAGGGTTGACAAATCACTGCTTTCTTTTTTATATGCATTCTACATACCATTTTTTTCAGAGTTAAGAATTTATAAGAAATCAAATAGGAGACACTGGGCTTGAAACAAGTTTAAGGGAAGATGCTAAAGAAAAATATAGTGAAATTGATGCAAAAGACTGCTGTAATAAAAAGTGTTCCCTGGGAATTTCTTGGGGACAGAGAAGAAAGAGAATGGGTGATGGATTCTAGGGAATAAAAGAGAAAGAAACCACCATATGGAAGTTATGAGCATGAAGAAACTGTATTGATTTTTACAACAGTGAAGAATTCTCCTCAACGTAAACCTGAGGGATAGAACACCTGAACTTTTAATTTAACAGTAATAATTTGTAGTTATGAAATTTGATGTAAATGTGATATGCATGTTTATTAATAGTCTACTAAAATACACAATGCAATATATGCCTGGTTTCTTATTATATTATTTATATAGTAATTTTACATTTAGGAAATATAAATTACTTCTTTTCCTTTTGGTCTGGTGTTTCGTAACAGGTGGCAGAACCAATATGCTGCAGTGCTTTGCGGGAAAGCAAATCCATGAGCTTGCCCCACCCTGTGGTGCATGCCCTTTTGTGTATAACAGCTGCTATGCAGCTCTATGGGGGCAGAATCTGAATATGAATGTAGCACAAGAACTTGCAGCATTGAATCTGCTCATGTGGAATAAATGCTATTAACTCTGGCTTCTGTGGGATGTTCTCCTTGTTAAACATCGTCTGTGTAGAAGCAATGAGACTTCTACTGTGGAGTCTGATCTCGGCAGTTCAGATAACTGCTTCTGACAGCTGGGGGGAAAAGCTATTGAACAACTATTCACAGTACTTTATAGCAGTTGTTCCATTAACAAACCAGCTAACTTCTCATTTCCTATTTCCTCTCCAACTGCTCACATTTCTTCCTTTGGAAAATATACAGTAATTTTAGCAATAATATAAAAATAACCAGCTGAATTAATAAAAATGTACAACGGAACTAAAAATAAGAATCACATTCTGATAGAACCAAAACCAACTCTATTACCTAGGTATAGCTTGGGGACAGTGAACAAAGTTTATTGCTGAGATTAATTTGGTACTCATAAGGATTGCTTTGGGTGGGAGCTATATGAGATGGAGATGAGAGGAAGGTATTTTATTTTGAGGAGGAGTTTTAACAAAAAACCATCAACAAAACAGGCAGCAATTTCTGTATCCAAAGCAGTGGAGAAAACAGCATAATGCTTGAATGAGAGAAAGTGTAAGAACGAGAGAAAACAAAATCAAATAAACAAGACACTTATCAACATTATGCAATAAAAGTTGTTCCTCTGTGCCCTGAATGAATTACACCCTACCTCAAACTCACTCCATGTCTCCAGTTCCACTCTGTGCCATGTCCCTAATCTCTGTACAACCTAAACATTTTTTTCCTTTCCTCTTTGGATACACTACCAGACTTATCATGAATATTGGTACAAAGTTCTCAGTATTCTGTGGGGGAATGACCTCTCGGACAATCACAACAACATGAAAAACAGCACACTGTGTAATTCCTGAAGTTCCAGTATATGATCTTACCTTAACATAGTCATACTCACAGAGGTATGAGGGCTCAAGGTCAAAATGCATGAAATAAAGTCTAATTTTATACCCACTAGGTACACTTATATTCCATCTGACTTCTGAATCCTTTGGGTAGGATTCAGGAAAATTGGGTGAATGGAAGGTTCCATACATGTCATTCAGGATCATGGCTGATGGATGATGCAGGACTGTAAAAGTCACCAGGAAAGGCAGGACTCTGGGAAAGAAGAACAAAGCTCTCATTACTGATAACCCACTTTCAGTAAAATGCTACCAAAACCAACCACTCAAAAACAGCAGGAATCATGATTGTAAATAAACTCTGATGAATGGTGTATGCATATGGATATCGCAGTGTTTCCTGACGCACCGAGACTCTAGAAATTTACCGCTTCAGCTCTCAGGACACATAACGGGTATTTTCCCTAACATTACTCTCTAAATATTTAATCTGCAATTTCTGCAGTTCAAACAAGGTCATTCTTATCATTATACATTCCATCAGTCGTAATCGTATGAGTTAGTTAGAAAGAGTATACTTCGCCATTATATGTTGCAACAAAACCTACACACGTCATTGTTAAAATTAATATATGAAATACTTTTAAGTGGACTTATATTATTGTTCCTGTTTATTTATCATTACATAATATATGCATTATAATACATGCAGTATTTTCGGGGAAAAAAACTCACCTTGTCATCGCTAAAGTTGTGTCGGATCTCTATAAGATTTCTTGTCCGAGGTCCCTGCAAACAGCAAGATTCACATTGTTTATAAATGCATTGTTTCCTGTGTGTGACAGTGTGAGGGAGAGGGAGCGCGCGGGGGAGAGAGAGAGAGAGAGAGAGAGAGAGAGAGAGAGAGAGAGAGAGAGAGAGACTGTCGATTAAAATAAGTTTAATTCAACAGTAACGTGTGCTGTTTTTCATAATTCTCATTGGGAATCATAATTAACATTGGGTTCACTTAGCTTTGCCATACACCCAAATGTTACAACATTACAACATTAAAATGTATTTAAATAGGACGCCTTTAGAATAGTACTGTTTTCCCACTTCCCTGGACTGGATAAGCGGTTAGAAAATTGATAATGCTGTTTCTAATATTACTTCGCAAATTTAAATATAATTCGGGATAATTCGGGACAGAGTGAATTCGGATAAAGTAGACTATCAGGTGGAAGTGGGCCATTTAAACTTTGGCCTCTTTTCAAACATGAATCATTTTTTTCACTGAAACTAGACCTAAATTGAAGCTACATTGTCTCCTTAAATAAAACATTAGTTTTGGGGTGCGTTTCCCGAAAGCTTCGTAACGATAAGTACACTGAATAAAAGAACTTCGTGGTGTAGTAAAATTTATTAAATTAACTGTTTAATTTCTACATTGTAAAATTAAGATTCAGTGAGAACTACAATTTCTGAAGTAAAATTTTGAATATGTACACATTTTATTCACTTAATAAGTGAACTGTATGCAAATAATAAGCTTT
>JAODLC010000040.1:18567626-18579055 GCA_026781145.1 Hippopotamyrus pictus | reverse complement strand
TAGTAATAAGAACTGGTAAGTTACTAATGTCCTCAACAGTGAATACCCGTGCAAAACTATCATTGAACTCATTTACTCATCATGAATACAAATATTAATTAGTTTAAACATAAATACTTCATAAAATATCTTCTCCTTGGTCAATTAAATGCCAAACGCTATCAGTAGTCGGAGGAGAATTGCTTTTATAGTCTAAAGTCAATAAGTCAAAAAGGGGACATAAGTGGTTTTCATTGGACAGTGAAAATGGGCTATGGGTAATTTATAATTAGGTTTTTAATCTTTTGTCAGTTTTCTATGGACCCATGGGGGGCATGGACAGCTTCATTAAACTAAATTTTGCATACAATTTAGTACATCATGAACACAAAATAATAATAATAATAATAATAATAATAATAATAACTGTCTGTGGTCCCTCTGAATCACCAGACTTTTTTTCTGAATTGAGATATAATATTTTTATATTTTTGTAACTCACTAAAAATCCAATTTTAAAATGGGCTTTCAAAAATGTTACACAGATGCTGTCCATGGCATCTTTTTATGTGCTTCACCAAAACAGCAATGAGTCAGCTGTCCATACTTTAATGAAGCTGTAAAAAACAGATTTGCATCTTTGGTACAGAATCCAGTGTATTTTATTTGTATGAATTTTATCATACTAACAGACAGTCAGTGTGATTGTTCTGATTTAAATGTACAAATTCCAATAAATTCTGAATTCAGCAGCTCCATGTGGACTGGAGAGATAACATTCTCAGCCTGGAAATACCAGTGAAATGAGCAACACCATGGTCAACAGACAAAGGAAGAATATAACAATGTGACAATGTGACTGTTATGTAAAATATTAGTTTTGTTCTTACACAGGAATGTTGGCTTAATGATGCTCATAAATTTCTAAAATGCCAGAAATTAGGCTTTTGATATATTAATTTGATATACTGTATTTGGTATCTATGTGTTTGGCCATGCACTTAGATTTTTAGATTTTTCTGGTCTACTGTTTTAAGCATTAGAATATACACACTGCTGAGCCAGAATATTATGACCTCCCCCATGTGACAAGAAAAACATTCACTATCATATAAAAAGGCCGTGTCAAAATCTGGGATATACTAGATGGTAAGCCTGCATTTTGTACTTGTAGTCATTGTGTTGAATGCAGAAGAAACGGGCAGGTATAAAGACCTGAGTGACTGAGGGATAAGGGGTAGATTGTTATGGCTAGATGACTGTTGGCCAATTGTACTGGTCAGAGCATCTCTGAAATGACAAGGCTTGTGGGGTACTCATTGTTAGCTGTGGTCAGTACCTACACAGAGTGACCCGAGGAGGGAAAACCAGCTGTTCGTGGCTGGGAGTACATTAACCCACTTACAGTATACCATCTTTACTGCAGATTTGGCTTACATTTTTGTACTTAATTAAAGACATTATTTTCATGCCTCTGTACCTATGCTTTTGAAACGTGTAAATGTGCGCATTAACCCTTACTTATCTAATACGGGTATTAAGCAAATAGCAGTTAAAGGTTTAGGATTCAAAACAGGCAGGAAATATGAAATGTACAAGTGGCATGCTGAGATGTCCTCTTCAGTTAGTTTGGTGCTGTATTATACAAAAATCTGTTCCTGTGACTTGAAGAATTCATCACTGAATGAGCTATGCTCTGTATGAATGTATGATTAGAACCTATTTATTCTTCAGGTCTTTTTTCGTTCTTTTGATGAAGTTAAATAGATAGCTCAGAATAAATATATGGTATTTAAATTACTTGAAGGCCTGGTAATTGCGGTAAAAGCTCTGAAGCGGATGTCAGTACTGTACTTGTGTGATGTGTAATAAGAGAAGGAACAGATGTGAGACTTGACAGCATAAAGGCTTCTGATGGATGCTCAAGGGACATCTCAGCCAAAGACTAATTTTGTGTTAACAAATAGGAAATTAAGGCAATTATTCTGAACGTTAGGATACACACACGCACACAGATACACACAAACAGCCACATATATGCACACTGGACTAAGAACTTACTCTCATTAGTATTTTCCAGTTTTTAATTTTTACTGTATTGCATATCCTTGTATTTTTTATTGCCTTGCTGCTACGGCTTGGCATGGTACTGAAACAGAACACACTGTGGCAGACAAAAAAACAAAAGGACCACAGGGGGGTCAAAACTAAACAGGTGAAAATAACTAACAGAACCATATGTACACCAACTAAAGGACCTGAGCAACCACAGGAACAGGACTAGGCAAACTGTACAACATATAGAAACATAAACACAGTAAATAACACACAGAGTAACTTCTCACAATGACGCATTAAGGAAAAGAACACAGGCAGGCAATAAAATACAAAGATACAATCGGGCTAACAAAGGGGCAGGTGTTACACATGAAGCAAAAACAACCAATCAGCAGAGACAACAGGTAGAACAATTAACAAGTACTGGCACAGGAAAATGGGCAACAGGTGGAACTAAGTAGAAAGACAATCACTGAACTAAGAAGCTTAAGAAAACTAGGAAATAATCTGACACTAGGAAACTAAAGCAAAGTAAAATAATTACAAAATCATGAAGGTACAGAACACCCAACCAAAACACAAAGAGGGCAAACCACAGGAAGGGCCTAAGACTTGGGAACAGAAGACTAATACTATAAACACTAGAAAACAGCAAAAATTCAAATAAGCAAAACTAAAGAGGTGAGGCTAATTTTAAGCCACCCTCAAACCCATGACTAGCAGATTCTGTCTTTGAGCTACATGCTCAGCCCACTGAGCTATGCGGTGGTCTAGGTAGTGAGGGAAACACCAGGGTTGAAAGAAGCAATAGGGAGGAGGAGGAGGAGACACAAAAGGCGGGGTTGGATGGGTGCTGACCCTGACACCTTCCTCCTTCAAGCATTTTTTGATGTTTTCAAAAGTAGCTCTAAATTATTTTGCACAATAATGTGAACCTTCATGTACAATACTGCAAGACCACACCCACTTCAACTTCAACACATCTCCCCCAGCCTATTTTACCAGGCTAATTAAACGGTTTTTATTTTGGAAGTTCTTTGAGTATTATTCAGTTACATTTTAAGATATTGATTTGATGAATTTTAGTGAGCTATGGACATGTTTTCTAACTAAATGTTAATACTTTGGTTATGTCTGTTAAGGACTCTTAAGAGGTGTCTCAGCATCAGAGGGACACACTACACACACAGCAGATACCAACCTGAAAGAACGATGTCACGGTAGAATGTCTAGCAAGCATAATGAGGAAACCCCTGGGTCTTACCCCCAACACTCTGTCTACCTAGCTTTGGACAGGCTTGGCAAGCCGAGGGCTGCATGAGGAGATAACACAGGGAATTAAATAACCTGGCTGAGACTTTTTTACATTTCTGGAAGGGGACTATAGGCTTGGAGGTGACAAAAATCCTCCCTCTGCTTCCAGCATCTTACTCATCCGATGCTAATTGTGTAAAAGCTTGTTAAATGAGGTTTCTAATAAATCCTGTGTTATTCAACATGCCTTCCATTCTAATCTCACTCTGCAGCCTGCTTCCCTCGTCATTTTCTTTTATACTTATGAACTGATTGGATTAACTGCATTTTTAATGCCACTTTTTTGCTTCTCTCTCTCTCTCTCTCACACACACACACACACAGACACACACACACACACACACACACAGTTGGGTAAACATATTTTTATGGGGACCACTCATTCATGACAACCTTAACCCCTACCCAGCCCTAACGATAACCATAAGTAACCAAGCAAAATACAAGAGTTTACCCGGAAACTGTTCCCCATAAGGGAAAAACGGGTATTCATCACGTTATATACGGATATATGTCCCCATACGGTAAGGTATACCTGCTCGCACACACATGCACAATTTTTTATTGTTGACACATTGCCATAACAACGTCTGACCTCTTTTAAAAACTCTGTGTTATTAAGTGATCTTGCTTTGTTTTTTTTTTTTTGGAAATATATATATATATATATATTTGACTAGCTATTTCTAAATCCACACATCATTCTTTTATAACCAATTGTCCAACAGAATGTCATGACAAGCCTTGAATCCGTCAGAGGAATCCTGAAAGACAAGGTGCACTGTGGATGGGATGCAACTCCTAAGTAGGGCACAAACTGAGGGCAGATTACTTTCAATTATCTTAATATTTTTCGACTGCAGGAGGAATCCTGACTGCACAGGAAAACACCCATGGAAAATAGGAAGAACACACTTCCGTAGAAAAGTAAGACTAAGAATACGTACCTCCATATTATTTGTGAGTATAGTTGAATCATTTTGGAAAAACGGACCCGTTTTTTGATTTGTTGCTGCTGAGTATGATCATATATAACGTCAAAGAAGTAAGGTGTATCAAGAAAGTCATATTACGCCGCATCAAGCTTCTTTTTTTTTTTTTTTTTTTTGCCAGCGTGCTTCATACCGGGAGAATGAATTTATATATTCAAATTACTGTTACAGTTAAGTCAGTTACCTCGCATAAATTTATAGTGATGCTAGCCTACAAGTGCCGGACTTTTGTAATGCTAATAGTAAAAGAAATCCTAGCCAAGGAGAATACTGACAGTAACGATAGTTTAACAGGTTGAAGTCTGAAACAGATTTTATTGAAACAAACGATTTAAAATAGTTTCTCTGTTCGAAACGATAAAACATGACCTATGATATAATTTAATACATTTGTTGAAGATCATTTCTACTAAAGAAGGAATCAGGTATCAATAGCATGTATATTAAAAGATTTTTAATATAATTTATTACGTGTTATATTTACATTTAAAATGGTCAGTAATTTTTGGAAACCAAAAATACAAGAAATTAGTTAATGGAACAGTTACAATATGTTAACTGGAACAAATTAACACGACGTGAAGGTTTTCCAGAAGAAATTCTTGCATCCTGCCTTGCGTTCACGAGGAGCCAAAGCTGGACCGGCGGCTCGTTCAAGTTCGAGACGCACTTCTTCCTGATCCGCTCCGCGGGACAGGTCGTCAGGCTCCAGCGCTTCGTTCTCTACCCGCAGCATTTCGGACAGCAATTCTTCTAGGGGATTTCGGGCTAGATCCTGTGGAAAAGATCTTTGGAAGTTGATACGTTGTACGTTGTTTCATATACATTATGGACGTCACGTTAAAAGATCCACAGAAATGATAACTATAAAGACACATACCAATTCTGTATATTAAAATGTTGTATTTATTTTTTTACTCAATATAACTTTTGTAAAAGCAAATAACATGAACTGAAAACTAACGGCGCATTCAAGATAAAGCACCCTAGTAAAAACTTGGATTATTTAGACCAAACTGGATCGAATGCCATTTAGGCTAACTTGAGAACTGTTTGCAATATGTTATTTGAAAATTATAGTTTTTAAATTTAATTGATTAGTTTTAAGTTTATTCTTTCAGAAATATAGTTAAACGCGTAAAAGACAGTTCAGCATTACGGACGTTACACTTTCTACAATTCTAACGCCATACCTGTTTACTTGCAGGTGCAAGCAGCGATCTCTGGAGCAGCTGGCGCAGTTTCAGGTCTGACGGCGCTGCAGACACGCTGCTAACCGCCAGCGCTAGAGAGAGGAGCGCAAGAGCGCATTGGATACGACTGGAAAGCATCCTTCCTAAGTCTCACGAACGATTTTAAGTTGAAATGTAGCGTAACTGACAAGACTGCTGTGTGAAACCTTCTGTTACACAAGACGCACAAACCTGCTTTTTAAACAATTAATTTGACGTCAGCTGGAGAGGGGAGGAGCGGCTCCCTTTAGAGACCTAAGCGGCGTTGTCTCGCAAGTGATGCGGTGACTAAAGTTTCCACGAATAATTGCTACTTCCTTCGGAAATTAACATTTGTTCAGCTCCTTGCTATGTCATTCGTAAAGGAAGTCCGCACACGAAATTCACAAATATACGGTTTGAGGTGTCATCTATATTTAGGTCTATTTTTATATTTCCTCCAAGCTGTATAGCTCGGCCATTTAAATTCCAATTAGATTTGAAGTCAGTGTGTGCTGCATTGGTTCAGAATTGAGTTTCACACATACGAGAAATTATTTATTTATTGTTAGTCTAAGCACATCCACTACCAAAACAACGTTAACTATAAAAACCACAATTGTAAGAATGTCCAACATTAACAAAATTTTACACAACACTGCCGAGCTCAAATGGATTCCTTTTCCTGGGCCATCAGGCTAATTTAAGATAACTCTCTTGCACCAATTTACATTAAACAACATATTCTTAATTATGAAAACAAAAAGGCACAAAGGTGGAAAATTATACACATGTGGCACAAAATATTGTGTCATTGTGTGGATTGGCTGCACATAAGCTGTCTGTCACTTTCCAGGGTCCACACCTGCTGTGCTTTCTATAGCCACTCTCTTATTCAGAATGGTCAGACTGCGCAACAGCAGTTAAAGACACATTTTTGGTCTGGAGAGGAGCTGTCATTTTGGAGATGGAGCACAAGATACAAGTAAGCTGCACTTAGACCTGGCAGTGTCTGAGTTATGTTTATCACCACCTGCTTTCTCACCATCTGTTGTTTCAGACTCAGAACAAATAGTATTTGAACATGTTAACAAATCAAGTTAATATTATGTACAGTAAAATTACCTTTGTTTATTTTGTTCATGATTCTTTTATCCAGTTAATTCTTTTAAGTCTTCTGAGCTCACATGGCTGCAGGTGGTAGGGGGCTGTATGTGGCTTGGCCATGTAAGCCCTTGTGCATATGATCAGAAGGTCACTGGCTGAAGCCCAGCTTCAGCAGAATAGTTATACATCAATGGGCTGTTAAGCAAGACTCCCAACCCCCGCTCCATAGGCACCACTGCAGGTGGCTGCCCTTCGCTATCAAGCTTGGTCTCACCTATATATGTGTCTGTGTATCACAGAGAGCAAGATGGGGTAGGTAATTTTTATTATTTATTTATTATTATTATTATTATTATTATTATTATTATTATTATTATTATTATTATTATTCCCTTATTATTTATTTGCACCTAATTTTGTCTTTTTCACATTACCCCTGTGGGTGCCCTAAGAAAATGTGTCTCAATAATGAGTGGCATGATCCAGTTAAAATGGGTATGAACAGTTAACAAACTGAACAAATGAGTTTACAGTAGTTAATTTAAGCAGTGAAAAGAATACTTAAAGATTAGTAATATACAGGCAGTCCCCAGGTTATGAAAAAGAGCTGTATTATTGTATGTAAAGTACCATGCACTGTCTTCATGAGCATCACAAAATTGTTCATGCATTTATTACAGACCATTGTATTTAGCTCCAATTTTTAATGTAATGGCCTTTATGGCAGTCCATTTATAAGTACACATTGTCTGTAAGTCAGACTTTCTTTGCCTGAGCACTGCCTGTATGGACAGATCTTGCCTGCTGTTTGGAAGAAAGTTTTCCAATTTGAAATTTTGTACCAATTTGAAAATTGTGTATTTAAATTAATTTCAGGATGTAATCTTCTGGGTCCTTCTCAATCAAAATATAAATTTTGCTCAGTTTCTAGGTCTTTTGAAATATTAGACTCTTCACTGCTACATCAGAGATGCAAAGTGGGCAGAAAACTGGAATAGGGCAACTGTGCACATTTTCAGCTAAGAACACAATTTGTGGAAACACCAATTAAAATGACACCTTTTTAAGACTTTTCCCATTTGTAATTCGTCATATGGTTCTTGAGAGAGAAATGGAGTCGTAAGTACGAATGTGCTTTTTAATGATATTGCAATGCTTGTAGTTGCTAAACGCAAACAGATGAGTCCTATCTTGATGGAAAGATATTGGAGCATCCCTATCCTTGGTGTTCAACTGTTGCCATAACATTATTTGGTTTGGTCCATTTCTGCACTCTTAAAACAAAAGGTTCCATATTGAACCTTTAAGGATATAGCTTGGTACATATATGGCACCTTCAAAAGGTTCTATATAGAACCATTATAGAGGGTTCAATTAAAAGAAGGTGTGTCCCCATGTGAAGATATTTTTTGTAAATCAATTCCCAAAGTGGCATTACATTGCAGATTTAAGTACTATAGAACAGAATAGTTTAACTAACCCACAACATTCAAATAGCTACTGAAAGCTTCGATACAAAATACTACAACTACATTAGTAATACTCATCGTAAGTGGTTGCAAGACAAGGTGTAGAAATTATGTTTGGTCTATGGAAACTCATATGGTAACACATGATAACATGAGATGCCGAATCTAATGCCTGACTCGGCATCCCAATAACATGTGTCACTGCATTCTGTAACTGTATCTGTTTTATATTGATGGGGAAACAGGCAAAGGGGCAATGACAATCGGTGAAATTATACTTATAACATAGATAAACCATACTTCATCCACCAATGGCGTTCACTGTCAGAAACGGCATGACTCCACCCCCATACTGTCAAAACCTCCCCCTGGCAGAACGCGAGCACAGAAATTTCCCTCGAGCGCAGAGAGCGGCCGAAGGAAATGCGCTTAGCGTGCAAGCGCACAATGATGTCAGAGAAGGTGATATTATCATGAATGCACAAGCAGCTCTTCATCCTGTGCTTGTGAGTTTCACTTTTGCGCTCGTGAGTGGCATATTTACACGTGTGAGTTTTGACTTTGATGTGACGCCATATCATAATGTTGGGTGTCAACACACTGAGGGCGTTTTGAAGGCTTAGCTCCATGTGCTGACCAAAACGCAACCTCATTTCATGATGCATCTACAAAAAAAAAGAAAGAGTGAAAGGGAAAGTTCTCATATATAATTTAATACTCTTGCTCCCAAACAGTGCTGAAATCTCATCATAGTAATATTACTATTAGTTTCTCACCAGCCCTGGCACCTGAAGAAAGGGGAACATCTCCATCACCTCCTCAGTTGGCTTGGCCATGTATTCAGCCCTCTTATACAGCGTGCACTTCATTATTCATGGCATTTATGTGCTCTTGAAAACTCAGGTCATCCTCCCCAACACCTTCAAGGTCCAGTATAATCTAGAAAAAAACATACAGAGAATACAGGAATTAAGTATGTGAGCAATAAGCAATAAATGATCCAAGAATGAAATACTTCAGAATTTGAATCATTAATATATTGCAAACATCTTGTGTTGGATTACAATTCCCACAAGATGTCTGGATTGTACATTCACTTCTGTGCCTCTTGGCCCTCTGGAATTAGCCATAAGAAATTTGTACAGTTTCTGTAAAGTACTGGTAAACCATGACAATACAGGCTGGCAAGCTGACAGACATACAGACAGGCACACAGATGGGCTAAAGACAAGCATGAATCTTAAAAATGGTACCTGATGTCTAAGTGGGTCCTCCAGAGGCACATGATGCACTACTCTCTGTCTTTTGGCACCAAACGTTTTTTTTTCATATCCTGGACTGTTGCCAAGTTCACTCAAGGTGACCTTTCCTTCTTGAACTTATTTCGTAAACACTCCAGTAGAATTTCCTGTGGGTGTTTACATAGGTTATAAGGCTCACACAGCATAAAAGCAGTATATAAATTAAACTGAAGAATAACAGTTAAGAAATAATGTACATATCCAGAGGAGCTATGGTCTCTCAAAAATGGAAACCTGGTGATCAGACATCCCAGGACATCTGTGTATTTTTTATGGTTTGGGTACCTGAAAGATCATATTTAGAGTTAAAACTTTCCTACTAAAATTTAAATATTAAAATGGAAAACACAACAACATCAATGTATGTTCCTGACAAGAAACTAGAGTATACGTCAAGGGTACGGCAATACCATGTGTACTTTGTGATGTTGACAAACAACACTTGGATCAGTAAAGATCGCAAGTGGGACTTGTCCTTTTTTTTGATAGATGGATCTTTTCTTTGTAGAGCTTCCTGTAACTCTGGGGGCTGTACAAGACAGGGTGTATAATGCTGACCATAACTACTGGGCTCCTTGACTATGTACAGAAATGAAGAGGGACACATACAGACAGACACCATTACTTCAAAAATCCTTTTCTCAGTGGGGCTGAGGCGATAAAGACTTAAGTGAGATGAGACTGAACTGCTATATACTTACTGACTACTTGGCTCTGCAGGTAATGCATCACACAGCATGTAATTAAATTACAGTTACTTATGGAAATATTCATAATTATAATTTTAGTTATATCATAAGATTGTATGCAAAACCTTGCTAATATCTTTAATAACAGTGTTTTTATTGCTGTTCATGTTTTTCTTATGCAAAACATCCTCCTTTGCTATTTCCCTCCAAAGCCGAAAGATTGAAACTATTCGATGCTTCTGATTGGTTATCCTGTCGCGTCTACATTTGCAGCCAGTTCTGCTAATTAACTTGCCGGAGTGGTCTGAGTTTCTGTTGCAGACAAGGAAAGGAATGCATTCCATTGTTGGAAGTATAAAAAACATTTCCGATACGTTACAGAAAAAGGCACAAATTTAACTCTGCAATCCATCGGATTGGCGAACCTCAGATTCAGGAGGAACAATGTGGTTTTCGCCCTGGTCGTGGAACAGTTTGTGTTCCCAAAATTATTTTTAATATTTCAACAATTCGGAAAAACTGTAAAATATTTCACATATCTAAAAAACATTTATCCAAAATTGCTACAAATGCTTTTATTCAGCACCAATAATCTGAGATAATTTAGAATGTGATTATTCTATATTTTTGTTAAAATGTACTTTAAACATACTTTTCAAAAACCTATTTTCAGTACTGCTGAGATATTGTAAAAAAATCACATCATAAACATTTCTAGCCAAGACTTTTGAGCTCTGAAGCTTATAGACATAGGGGTTAGCAACACAAAGGTGAATGAGACATTCAAAAAATTTATGAGATTTGATTACTAAAGTGTTACAACTTTGAAGTGACTTTGGAGTCACTACACCTTTGCATACTGTCAATGTTGTGATACGAACTCATTTTTGTCAGCAAGCTGGGTGACTGGATGGCACCTTTGGGGGACTTCCTCGGGGAGCTGACAAGAAACTGGAGTGCCCTGAAAGCTTTATTTGACAGTAACTCTAGACAAAGAAAGAAAAATTTAAAGGCATCGCCGGGTTTGCTGTGGAATAGCTTTGAACGTACTGTGCGGTAACATTCCGTTAACCAAAGCACGGATTGTAAAACTAAAGAAACAAGACCGTAACCATAACCCTTTGGGGTCTAGGGGTAGGAAACACATTTTCACTGACTGGGGCATGATCACACATTTCTTCTAATATCATAAAGTTAAGTCATGGCATATAAATTATTTCTTATATATTGGTTTTGCCATTACACTCATCTTTATTTTAATATATATTGTAAATATGTCAGATTTTTAAGTTTGTAATTTGACATCAAA
>JAODLC010000040.1:18495366-18506848 GCA_026781145.1 Hippopotamyrus pictus | reverse complement strand
TCATCATTTTATTCCCTGTACTGTATTTATCATGTACTAACAAAAATGCATAAAATTATGTGTGGCTTATGTGTAGTACATCAAACATTTTGGGATGCTGTGCTAAAGTGTGCATTGTTTTTTGGTGGCATGTGTGTATTACATGCAAACCCTGCTTTACCAAATGTTCCCGGAGTTCCCTTTTTCCCTGAAGGTCCCTGCCCTCCTTGGATCCCTGGAGCTCCTTTTGGACCTTGCGCCCCGCTGATGAGCATTGGATCATTTATCATAGCACATGGACCTATAGCAGGAAGCAGGGATGCAAATAATTGGTACACATTCACCTTCAAAAGTGATATGTGCGGCAATTGTTTGTTGTAAGACCATAAAAGAGTACTTATTTTTTGTGCATTTCCGCTGATATGACAAGAAATTATCGTGCATTTTAAGCTTTATATTCTAGTGCCGGCGGGGTGCATGTCCCAGCATTGTAAATAGCCCCTGTCTGTAACTGTAAATAGCCCTTGTTGCATGGGTGTTATTAATGGTCGCACTTCCCTATTTTTGCGTGTGTGTTTGCCTGTCTTGTGTGTGCCCTGTCTGATCCTCGCATGAATTTAGCTTGTGTAAATATCCCACCGTGTGTGCACCTTACAGTACGGCATCTGACAACCTTGTAGTTCCTTTCTTTGTATTTGGTTTAGTGCTTGTTGGGTGTCTGTTATAGTCCTGTTAAGGACTGTTTTTAAAGAGCGTGTTTTCCCTGGCAAGCAAGTGTCCTTGTCCTTCTCTGCTCCTGTGATGCCTCGGTCTGCCCAGTGCTATAATATGCTAATTCGTACTTCATTTGTGGTATAAAGGTTAAAATGCATTGTAATTTCTTGTCATAGAACTGCAAATGCACATAAAATAAGTTTGCATTTGCTCTGTTACAACAATCAATTGCCACTTTTAAAGGTGAATGCATACTTTTGTGCCAGTTACGTGCATCCCTGCACATTACCTATTAGCAAAGACAGGCAGCCAACAAACATACAGACATTAAGTCTGAGAGCATAGCGCCTCTCAACCACACTCCAACTTCTGTAATGATCTGCAGAATTTCTGGGATATAAAGATCAGTGGTCAAGGCAAAGTTTTTAACGTAAGTACTACACAGCCTCCTCTACCTGGATTTCCCTGAGGGCCTTTTGATCCAGAGTTACCCTTGGGTCCTGGACTGCCTGGATTCCCATTTATACCTAAAAAGGGCAGTATGCAGTCATTTTATAAGATCAAATAACTGTTAGTGATCACAGTCATGCAATAAATCAAAATTTGGAAGATTATTTAATTACCAATATCTCCAATGACTCCAGGATGCCCAGTGTCACCATTGAGTCCCTTATTACCAGGCAAGCCATCTTCTCCCTACAGTTTCAACAACCGGTAATGAAAAAAATATAACAAAATGAAAATGAAGATCAATGTACTGTGTGCATGTTTATACTTTATGGTTAAGATTTCCTGTATGTCTGCTATATGTATAATAATGTTTGTCACTTTAAGCATGTTTCTAATAGGACTTACATGTTTGCCTGTGACCCCATTGTCCCCTTTCTCCCCAGGTTTCCCAGCTGCACCTGTTTCCCCAGTGTCACCTTTGTCACCTTTAAGCCCTGGCCCTGGAGGCCCCGGGGGACCCCTGAAACCCTTGAACCCTGCATCCATTAAGAAAGAAAAATGGGTGAGACCAAATAAAACACTATATAAACAAATGCACTCCATACTTCGACTTCTATGTCATCCCATCATAAACTCCATGTTCAATGTTATTCTAAAGTGCAATATATAATATTGGTAGTTCTATATCTAATCTCTTTCATCTATTTTTTTTATATAGTTTTAAAGTCTACAATCTACATTTCCTTGCAGCAGTTGCAATAAGCATTTCACTGCAGGTTGTTGTATGTATAATGATGCATGTGACAAATAAAATTTGAATTTGATTTGAATTTCTTTCCGAGTATCAACTCAGCTACTAGTCAAGACATTTGTTACCTCATGGCTAGACAATTGCAACTCTCTACTAGCAGGTCTACAAGCTTGTGCTATCAGACCACTGCAGATAATATTCAGTCAGCCCAGGCATTCTCACATCTCCTTGCCTCGCTTCACTAGCTCCCTATTGGTGTTCACAGCAAGTTCAAATCCTTGGTGCTGACTAACAGGTCCATCAAGAAACAGGCACCCATCTCTATCAAAACCCTCCTCAACACTTAAGTCTCCTTCAGTTAGCAAACCAAAGCTACTTGGAGTTCCCATCACTACATGAGAAGTGTCACTCTAGATCAGGGGTCGGCAGTCTTATCCAGAAAGGGTTGTTGTGTATGTAGGTTTTCGCTGCAACTCCCTAATTAGATTACTAATTAGAGAACTGATTGGCTGAAGAGTCCTCACACCTGGGTTTGAACAGCTGACCTAAAGGTTATCCCAAAAACCTGCATACATACCGGCCCTTTACGGATAAGGTTGTCGACCCCTGCTCTAAATGGTTCCATTTTGTGGTTCTCTGATGGTGGAATAAGTTGCCAAACCACATCCAGTCATCAGAGACCCTTTTCAGCTTCAAGAAACTAGTCAAAAACCATCTGTTCCATGAATTTATAGGCCCTATTCACACCTGGTATTAACATGTGTCCTGAGTGATCTGATCAGATGTGGACAGTGCGAAATATGTTTGTGCACACCTGGCATTAACATGCGTCTCTGTATGCGTCTGACTGCTTGTAATCGGATCTCACTTTACCGCAACTTTTTTAAAGAAGCAAGTAAATCACTTCCATGTGCTGAATCTGGCAAACATTAAAAGTAAATCAAAGAAATCAAAAGCTGTTTGCGCATTTCAGGATAATCAAATAAAATGTTTGTATGGAATGCCAGAATACTCAAAATAAAATAAAAATGCCTTTAAATAAATACATGAATAAATATTTCAATAGTGTGTCCATTTATTTTTTAAATAATTCATTAAAGGTATTATATTACATAATGTTTGTCTTCTATGTATAATCTTTAAACTGTATTTCATAATTAGTCATTATTATGAAATATTATTTCAGATAATGCAAATGTGATTACAAACTATATTTTGCAGTAAGGTTCATCCAGGTAATCCGATCCTATTCTGGCTGTCAACACAGTACAAATATACATGTTAAAAATGTCTTTCAGTACTAAGATACAGTATACCTAAGGAGGCAAATACTTCTCTATTCAAGGGCAAAGGGTTCATTCTGTAAAGGCATTGTTATGTGGGTTGCCATCTCAAAATTTGCGAAGATTTCAACAAAGTGGTTTATTATTTTGTCTGATATGATGAATAATATGTCTGACTTGGAGCAAGTGAAGTAAAAGAAGCAAAGCAATCAAGACCTAATTTCTGACCAGGAGTACAACCCCCCAGACAGCTCAGTATAAAACTATATAAGCAATCACACTGATTATATGTTTCTATTAACATATCCATTATCTAGGCAATTGAACACACATTCTTACCTACACATTTTCTTATGTTCATTTAATTTTTACCGGCACAGTTCACCAATATTAATAAAGCGTGGAACAGCTTTGACGTGAATAAGGGGCACGTCATCAAAGTTTGCATTAAATATATGTGCAAATTCCAAAATATCTTGAATAAATCACTTCTTACACAATTAATTACACAATTTATTTTACCCTAATTTGCACAGAATATTAATGATGCACACTTTTGACAATGTTTCCATGCGAATATATTATATTAATATACAGACGCTCCACTACATACGAACTTTCAACTTACGAACTTTCAGACATAAGAACAAAGAGGACTGTAACTCGCTGGGCTCATCAATTTTTTTCTGTGCACTAATTCTGCCTAATACGACTTCTGCTCACTAGTCCCACCACACAGCAGCGTAGTGTGCATACTCCCAGCATCCTAGTTCTTAGTATGTGCATATACCCTTAAAATAATGTTGAATAATGACTTCTGAACATTTCAAGTAGTTGCGAACGGCCATTCGGAACGTATCTCGTTCATAAGTAGAGGAGTGTCTGTATTAATACAATATGAATATATAATATAATATAATATAATATAATATAGGGGGCGGCACGGTGGTTAGCACTGGTTAGCACACCTCTGGGATCCGGGTTCAAGTCTCCGCCTGGGTCATGTGTGTGGAGTTTGCATGTTCTCCCCGTGTCGTCGTGGGGTTTCCTCTGGGTACTCCGGTTTCCCCCCACAGTCCAAAGACATGCTGAGGCTGATTGGAGTTGCTAAATTGCCCGTAGGTACGCATGTGTGAGTGCCTGGTGTGTGAGTGTGCCCTGCGATGGGCTGGCTCATATGCATCCCGACCACCTCCGAATGTGGTTTGAGCGATCCAATCTCAAGGCATTCTCAATCTGTTTTGGGTGTGTTCACACCTGTATTTGGTGCTATCCACTTGTGACCAAATCACCCAGGACGCATGTTAATACCAGGTGTGAACAGGGCCATAGTCTGATGCCTCTTTACAGTCATTGAATGTTCTTATATTGCGCTTCAAGTTCTTGATAGTCTTATTAGTATCTTGCTTTGTTAGTTGTTGTGTATCCATTGCACCAATACTGCTTACATTTGTACCTAGGCATTCACTGTAAGATTAGCCTAGCTGCATTTTTGCCGAGTTGACTCCTTGACAACATGTATGTTTGCGATGTTCTACTTGCCTAATCACTTTGGAGAAAAACATCTGCTTAATTGTGTTAATGTTAAACTTCTGCTGAGTATTTGCTGATGATAAATTCAGTATTCTAATCAGTAAACAGTGGGCTAATATGCACTCATAGGTAGGCTATTAGTCATTTCTTTTCATCTGACTCCTTACCACTGTCCCCAGTCAAACCATGATGCCCACGGTCTCCTTTCAGACCATAATAACACATTCCTTTTTGCCCATGTGCACCAGTTTTTCCCTGAGGGCCTTGGGGTCCTTTGGAGCCTTTTTCTCCAAAAACACCACTGGGACCAGGAGGCCCAAGGGGGCCTTTGGGACCCATATCTCCTTTGGGACCTGAGGGTTGCAAGAAAAAGCAAGTAAACACACCTAACAGGAGGCTCTATGACATGTAAGTAACTCTGCAGGAGATGGATTACCTTAATGCCAATAATTCAACTGTTCCAACTGACTGTCTCTCTTGGACTATTTAGGTCCTAAAAACAGAAAGTTCATCCATATTTCCAGCTCACCTTCTGGGCCCTTTGGCCCATCTGTGCCCGGCTCTCCAATCACAAAAGCTGTGGAGTGAACAGAACAGTAAATCTTCACTGTATTCTCCATGTGCCAGCACAGGTAAGGAATGCAACACTTGCCTCCAAAATCCCCCTTCTCTCCCAACGAACCAGGGAAGCCATCATTGCCTTGTTGGCCTTTGGGGCCAGCAGGTCCTGGAAAACCAGCCACACCTGGGTTTCCTGTGACAACAAATTCATTAAAATAATTTCATAATGACATCTGCATTATGAAAGTACCAAAGCCAAATGGAACTTGTTTCTCAGTCCACTATTGGAAAAACAAGAACCAATAATTTTGATGTTTAATCATTTAAATCGACCAATACGCTGCTGGACAAGTTACTGTTAACTCAGTCTCACTTAACACTGTACTTAACCAACCACCACCATGTCTGTAGAGTAAGGGAGGAAATAGCAATTTCCTCTCCATTTTGGAGTGTCTTTTTTGGTCGTGTCAGGCCAGCCACGTGTAATTGACTAATGGATCACTATTTGAGTTTTCATCCATATGGCGGCTGTATCACAACAATATTATTGTTTATATGTCATAGACCAGTCAGGAGGAGACCTGCTGGCAGCACTCTCTTTACATGGATCTCACAATAGCCACACCCCCAGGGAATCCCAACCTAGTTGTTGCCTAGTATTTGTATTATAGCCCTCTGCCTTCCCTACAGAGTGTAGCAGGGTGGCATTTCTGATAACACTGTTAGCCAGCTCTGCCAGGGAATGGGTTACTCCTACCAGGGATTCTGGTGCCTCTTTTTGTTCAGACTTCACCCATTTGTGTAGAAAATGAAATGGGTATTTCATCATTCCATGTGAGCTGCTGTAGCTTCGTCAAAGAAGCCTGTCTGTTTCAGAATATGCACTTACCTTCCAGATGCTCGCAATGGCGAGTGGTTTGGATGGTCAAGGCCAAAGCGACATGTTTTATCATGGTTTGTCAGAAGAAATAATGACCACCTGTGAAATCTCTCCCTTGTGTGAAAAACTGGTTGACCTCACACTCAGGGTAGACGCCTGGCTCTACCAGTGCTGCTGGGAGCAGTACAGAAAGGAGAGGCTTTCATGCATCAGTAACCCAGTATTAGTTAACCCTTCAGAGACAGGGCCACAATTTGAAGGCTGCCTTTTTTGTACTGATGACCAAGTTACCCATCACTAAGGAGACACTACAACTACTTATAAAACATGTCTTCCAACTCCACTGATTGCCCTTCAGTGTTGTGTCGAACAGGCAGGATCTAGTTCATGTCTCATTTTTGGCAGGACTGTCTGACTGTGGTTTGTGTCTTTTTAATAAATCTCCCTTCCCCGAAACCCATGTATCAGTGTCCTCTTTTGCCATGCAAAATGACACATTATAGTTGTGTGACAGATATTTTATTGTACTAATTAATATGGCCAGGTTCTAAACCAACACACAAGTGTTGAAGATTAGACAGATAAATTGGGGTTAAAGGCTTAGCTCAAGGGCCCAACAGGACTCTGAAACCCTGGACTTCTTTGGGCCTGCGCTGCACCTCACCCAGGGGGAACCCATCAATTTGGCTCCAAAGAGGCTGGGCAAAGGCCATCGGACCATCCTATCAGCAACTCCACCTCAACCCCCACTGTGCAAGAAAGAGCCACAGGCAGACCCTCTGTGGCTCACTAATCGTAAACCCATCCTGCCCTCTCCACCCTCCCTTCCTGTTCCTCTGCCCCAGTTCCATGGTCTCAAATGAATTATAATTTAGTGGTCATCGTCAACACACAGTGCACAACAATGAAATGTGACTTCTGCATTTGACCCATATGTGACTTTCGTGACATAGCAGGGGGCAGCTAATTCAGCGCCCGGGGAGCAGTGCTTGGGGGCGGTACCTTGCTCAGGGTACCTCAGTGGTGCCTTGCTGGTCGGGGATTCGAACCTGCAATCTTTCAATTACAAGAGTGCTTCCATAACCATCAAGCCACCACTGCCCACAAATCGGTCACAAAAAGTCCAAAATGGGAAAACATTCTCTGATGTTAATCCAATCAATGTACATCCTTGTGCTTGGTGTCATTTAAATGGTCTCAGTGTAATGAATATAATGGGCTCAGTCTTAAACCAATATATCATTATATTATGAAGATTTAGAGAATTAGACAAATCTTGGCTTGTTGGAAGGCTCTGCCCCCTCAGTGAACAACAGGCCCTAATGACCCCACCATTAACATTCCGATTGACCATTGTCTTGAGAACTAATATATTCATATTTATTAGTACAACCTGTAGGGGATTACAAAGAGATCACAACCTAAAACCAATATCTGTAAGTAAACAATAACCATAACATCTGGTCTGAGGTTGGTGTATCACCATTTTCAAAGAAAACCCATTGCCTGGTTTGGTATTTAGGGAAGGGTCCATGTGACAATTAGGGGGACATCCTGTAATGAGAACCCCCACATGGTAGGTGTGATTAGCATACTCACTTTGTGTAGCCTTTACTAATGACACACTCTGTAATCAGAACTCCCACATAATGCTGTGCCATTAGCATTCTGTACCCAGATCAGTCTCACAACTACCATGTGTATCTTCTGCTGGGGTATGTATCACTTTGTCTCTGTGCACTTTTGTATATGCATGATGTATTTATGTTGGTCCCTGTGTCATGGATGACTGATGATGGATGTATGTTGTTTTACTCAGCTAATAAATAATGTTTTGATTACTTCGTAGTTGTCAACTTGTTAACTCTGGCAAATTCCTGATTAGAAGGGAAGCACAGCATTTCTAGACTCAGTTAAACTGGGCGAGTGGTTGCATTATACTGAGCAATGGTAAATTGCTATCTGGCCACTTAGCTAAGTGTATCAGACATACTACCAGTGAATCGGTCCCTGAACTAGCTAGTCAAACATCTGCTTCCTGCTGGTCAGCCTCTGAGTTGAGTTTACTAGATATACTGACAATCCCTAAGATAATTAACAAAATATGCTGGCTGTATACATACAGCCTTTGTGTTGGATTAACTAAATATATCGGGCCAGTCACTGAGCTAGTTAACCAAACATGCTGGCTTTGTATTTTAAATTAGTTAAATTAGTTGATTCTACCATCTTCAGGCAGTCCCTGAGCTTAATAGATTGCAAATGCCCCACAGTCCCTGAACTGAGATTAATCAGAATGTATACTGGGTATGGGAATCTCACTTAATCGGTCGAAGGCAGATCCCACACAGCATTACTGCCATAATGAGCGGAGTTAACTCACCAGATAGAATATTCGAACTCAAGCCCTAGCATACATAATTTGGAGTCATATTTAATTTGGTTTTACCTAAAAGGGTAAGTAACTTATCAGGAGTGCTCAAAAGGGTCTACATGTATTCAGAGCCTAAGTGCAATTTACTATAGTGGGCATCTCCCTATACTTTAAACCGCCAACTTTCCGATCACGTGCACAGAGTGTTCACCGACTGAGCCACATTTGCTGGCAGCCTCTGAGAAAGACAGGCCACACAGTGAAACTGAAGCTTCATCGCCTGGGGCAGGGGGGCAGTGCTTTGCGAATTCGGCTCCCCTCAGAAGATTGTACTTTCCTTTTGCTATTGCTACACCAGTTTTTACTCCTATCCCCTATCTCTTATAATATCCCAATTTCTTTCTTGATCCCCGTGTCACAGGGCTGTGCCATCCTGCCAAGTCTTATACATAATCACATGTCTTAAACACTGCACACATTTGATTTCAAACACTTACAGCTAAAAGTGAAAGACATGGGTCTTAAAAACTGAATATTAAAATATTGTAGGCAGTATAGACAATAATAATAGCTGAAACACAGATTGTATTCTCATACCCTGAAGGCCTTTAGGCCCTGGGAGCCCAATGAGGCCACGATTCCCATCTGATCCCCTCTCTCCTGGTAAGCCTGGACTTCCTGAGATGAGAGAAGACAGCAACAATAATAACAACAACAAAAACTGGAAAAAATATAGCCTTTTTAGTACCTGTGCTTAAGAGGAATTCCTTTTTTCAATTATTCATTACATTTTATGAAATTGTATTCTTTTAAAATGTTTCTGATTTCTGTCAAAGGCAAAGAATATACACACATCACACATGCATACCCACACTACTGCCTGTTACTTTTACTGTGCATTAAGGTACCTTCATTTCCTGGCAATCCCCCATTTCCTCTAGGACCAGGAGAACCACATGGGCCACGAGGTCCTAGGCTTCCAGGTTCACCTATTTCCCCTTTCTCTCCTTTAATGCCTTGCTGTCCTGGATCACCCTGGATAAAAGTGCCCCAAAAATCACAGGAAAAGAGGATTAGCAATGTTAGCAATGCTAGCATTTTGTTTGCTGGAAATATTTTATGAATCATTAGCCCAGATGCTCAGATGTTTCTGTAGCAATGTGTAGTGTTATGTAGGAATTGATTGTGATGATTAGGGCTGGGAATTGGCACAGATGTCCCCACAATTTCATTGTGATTCAAAAAAGTTAATGATTTGATTCAATGCGATATGATTAGATTCCGATTTGATGTCAGTCTAATAGGAATGAGATATGAAATACCGTATAGTAGTTCTCCTTATTTGGAGAAACATTTAAAAAAATCTAAATGGCTAAAGGCTTATATGGGAATTTGAATTCACAAAGCCCTACTGGATTCCATTTTGATTCTATATTAGAATCTATGTTCAAGTCACCTTCACTAATGATCAAAACCACTAGTGATCAAACCAGATTTATTGTAAAAGCAATAAAAGCAGGCACATCACTGTAGTGTTAACACTGCAAAGCAAGATAATTAAGTTAGCATTGTGGCGAAAATGAAATAACAAAAAAACAATATATAATAATAAGCATGAAATTTATTCTTGTACTTGTACTTAGTGAATGCACTAAAATATTTCATCCACACTTTTCCCTCTGGAGTTCTTGTACCCAGCCAGAAGCAAATACATTGCACCTGCAGACTTGTAGTTGCTTTCATTTGCTTTAGTGTTACCCATGGTTTTGTTCAGTGTTACCCATAAGACAGAATACATGTCTTGAGATGTAAAACATGTGGATGAATGACAACGGAATGGTGAGGATGCAGGGACTAGAGTTGGAGAATGTGGAGGAGTTTAAATACTTGGGGTCAACAATTCAGTGTAAGTGGGGGGTGTGGAAGAGAGTTGAAGCAGAGAGTGCAGGCAAGGTGGAGTAGCAGGAGTGATTTGGGACAGGCGGGTATCAGCAAGAGCGAAAGGGAAGGTCTACAAGATGTGAGACCAGCGATGTTATATCGGTTAGAGACAGTGGCACCAATGAAAAGACAGGAGGCAGAGCTGGAGATGTCAGAGTTAAAGATGTTTTGAGTTTGAGTTTGGAGTGACGAGGATGGATAGGATTAGGAATGAGGATATTAGAGGGACAGCTCAGGTTGGACAGTTTGGAGATAAAGCCAGAGAGGCGAGATTGCGTTGGATTGGACATGTACTGTACAGAGGAGAGATGCTGGGTATAATGGGAGAAGGTTGCTGGCAAAAGGAAATAGGAAGAACTACATGTATACATGGTCTACACCAGGGGTGCCCAATACGTCAATCGCGATCTACTGGTCGATTGCAAAGGTGGTGTGGGTAGATGATATGGCATAAAAAATACAGGATGGATGACACGTTCAACCGCACCAGCTGCTGCAAGCTACCGAGTCGCCTAGTTAGCCTCCAAATTATTTCTACTAAACTTAACAAAGGGTATAAAATGAATGGGGGAGCTGGACCAAGTAAGAAGCCAAAAACCTACCACTTCCATATGGAATGGAAGGAGGAGTTTTTTTCCACAATGTCATATTCGAAGTGTGTTTGCCTCATCTGTCAGTCTACCGCTGCTGTTCCGAAGAAGGGAAATGTGGAGCAGCATTTTTGGACTGTTCATAGAAACTACAACATTAACTATCCTCTGAAAACCGAGCTAAGAAATAGAAAGATGAAGGAACTAAAATCCCAGTTCAATTCAAAAATACTTTATTTATCCCAAAGGGAAATTAATAACAATAATAGTAATAATAATAATAATTGTCACGCCCAGCTCCGTACGATCCCCATGTGTGCCACGCCCACCTCGTTACCCCGTGTTTCTTTTAGTTTGCTCTGTCTTTTGTATTTAGTCCTTGTCAGAGTCAGTCTTCCCCAGACTTGTCATTGTAGTGTTACCCCA
>JAODLC010000040.1:18474696-18493592 GCA_026781145.1 Hippopotamyrus pictus | reverse complement strand
GTGGCCGGGGAGAGGGAAGTCTGGGTTTCCCTCCTGAGACTGCTGCCCCCGCGACCCGACCTCAGATAAGCGGGAGATAATGGATGGATGGATGGAATTTAGAAAAGTAATCAAAAAGTAATCAAATGTAATCAGTTACATTACATTCATATAGTAATTGAAATGGTTACACTACTATTACATTTTAAATAGAATAACTTATAATTGTAATGAATTACATTTCCAAAGTAATCTTCCCAGCACTGCTGGTAACAACGTTGTTTTCTAGGCATAGCCAAACAAATCTCCTCCTGTCTGAAAAGGCGTAGAAAATGCAATTTTGCCACTAAAATGTTACGGTTTTTGTGAGGGACAGTTTTTTGTGTCCTTGCGCCTACACTTTAAAATTCGTTTCACCGCCGCCACATATGTATACGTATGTGTGCGTGTGTGTGTGTGTGCATGCGTGCACGGGACAGGGGGCCCGATCGGTGTTTTGCCCCGTGGCCTTGTGTGCTGTTGTTCCGCCACTGCTGCTAACCATCTGACCAAGAACTAATGGATTAAAGACTATGTAGTGAAAATGTATATGGGTGTACTGTTACTCATTTTGAAGAAGTTATATTAATGCATGTGTATGAGTGCTACTAATTACCTGGCAATCCTGCTTTACCAGGTGCACCATTGGCTCCTGGAAAACCTATATTTCCATTGGGCCCATCAACTCCGGGATCCCCTGGTGGACCTGTGAAAAAAAGCCCAATCAATATGCAGATATTCATACAAATTTGCTAAAGATAAAAAAATCGTAAAAAGGAAACAGAGGGCACTTCGGAAGCCATGTTTTCAGGAAATCCAGCTTGAGAATAACTGGCTGCTTAATGATATGGCAACACATTTCCTCTTCCCTTTACATTATTAAGTCATTCATTGTGCGTAATAATTTTTATTCAGCACATGTTCCGCCCCTGTCTTGCAGTCTGCAGTCTGAGCCTTGCAGGTAGGTGGCCAGTAAGGATTGTGCTATGGGTGACTTCACCAAGTCAAGAAAGTAAGCTCTGGAATTCCAATGAGGTGTTTCAGGCAGATTAGTGAAGTGTAGTTTCTCCCTTTGGCAGATTGTAGAGACCATTTACATCCATATATAGCTTGCAAAAGTGTTCAATCCCCTGAAAGTTATGAGGATTGTCTGTAGTATAAAAAAATATATTCACAATTTTCTCACACAACATTTATGTTGAGAACTCTTTTGCTCTATTGTATTTTAAAATGGCAAAATAGGCCAGTTGACTACTAACACAAAAAAGATCAAAATAAATACGTACTGTTTTCATAAGTATTCAACCCCTGTGCTTTGGAAGCTCCAGGTTTACAGAAATGACAAATTTTTCACAAAGGTGACAGTTACTATACCATAATTAAATAGAAAGGCCCCAGATTCCACAGAAAGCTGTGCCAAAGAAGAAAAAGTGGAAGAGCAGAAGATGGGAAGAGATGCCAGAGCTCCCTGGGGGCCGTTTCTGTCTCTGCCGCTTGCCCTGCTGCGTGTCAAGAGGTACCCCTCACGATTCTGCATCTGGCAGTGTTCGGGCATGCCGCCCTCGCCCCGCCCGAACAAACGCCCGAAGCCTGTCCGCCTGCCACTCCGCTGCCAGCATTTGCAGCTTGCCCCTTTCTGGGGACGCGTCTAGCCCCAATTGCGGACTTGATCCCGCAGGTCCCCAAATTCCTGAACAGGGCAGCACCCGCTGCCAAGGCGCAATCCCCAGTCACGCCCCCGAGGTTCCTGTGCCGGCGGTTCCTGCAGCGCCCCCCCGAGGTTCCTGTGCCGGCGGTTCCTGTTTTGGCCCCTGTGGTTCCTACTCAGTTCCCCGTGGATCCTGTGCCAGCAGCTGATATGCTGCGCCCCATGGTTCCTGCTCAGCCCCGTGTGGTTCCTGTGGCTCTGTGTTCGCCCCTTGTGGTTCCAGTGCCCGCAACACCCCAGCCTCCTTCCGGGTCCCTGACCCTCCATCTCCAGTCCCCCCGGTTCCTGACCCTCCATCTCCAGTCCCCCCGGTTCCAGATTCAACTCCCATGGCCCCAGTCCCCATGCCTCCAGCTCCCATGGCCCCAGTCCCCGAGGAGGTCCCTGATTACCTGACCACCGCTCCTCCCTCCATAGTGTAGTTGGAGGAGCTCAAGTGGGACACTTCGGGGATCTCCCTGACTCCCCAGTGACTCCTCCACCACCACCATCACAGCAGGGCAGATCCCGGCCAGACCCCCACCTCTCAGTCTCCCGGAAGGGGAGAGGACACCTAGGCCAGGGTTGGGATCCGTCCGTCTTGCCCCTTGGCTTGCCTTCGGTCCTCCTGGCTGCGGCTCAGCAGTCGCCTGCAGGTCCCCCATCTATGGCTCGTCAGTCACCTCCACCTTAGCCGGTGGCAACTGCGCCTTCACCTGCCGCGGCTACTGTTCCCTCATCCCCTTCACCTGTGTCCCCTTCACCTTCCTCCTCACCCCCTCCATGAGTCCCTCCGCCTTCCTCCTCGCCACCTTCGGCATTCCCTCCTGCTCCCTCCTCACGGTCGCCTACGGCCCCTGCAGCTTCCGCCCCTCACCTGCTGGGGTTCCCTCCGGCTCCCTGTTTCCCCCCACCCTTTTCCTCCTTGCCCTCTGCCTTTGTGCCCCCTGTGTCTGCTCATCATCCTCCTGTTTCTCCTTCGTTCACTCCTGGCCCCTTCGTTCCTCCTGTTGGTGTTCCCCCTGTGTCTCCGGTGTTGTTGCCCCTGTGCCTGTTTGCTTTTCCCATTGTTTGTCTGGGTTGCTGTCTTTGTGTCTGTTCTGTCTGTCTTATTCCCTGTACCCCATTGATATTTTGCTTTTGTTTTCCAGGTCCCGTGTCCCTGGTCCCGTTCCTCGCTCCCCTTAGGCGCGCCCGGAGTTCGCACCTTTGGGGGGGGGGCTTCTGTCATGCCCCGCTCGTCCAATCCTCCCGTGTGCCACAGCCCCTCATCTACTCCGTGTGGATTCCCCGTGTTCACCAGCTGTTTCAGTTTGTTTCCCCAGTATGGTCATTAACGTTGTGAAGTCTAGACATGTGTTCTGTTGCCTGTATGTTCCGTAATCATTGTGCTAATGTGAGAAACAAAGTCGTTGAAATGCACATGACAAGAAAAATATTGAAAGAGTTTGAATTCCCCATTAAACACTGTTGGATCCATCATCAGAAAGTTGAAGGTTCATCACAGTACCCAGAGCCTAAGCATCAAAGCAAGATGTCAACTGGTGAGAGATGGCTACTAAAAATCCACCCACCACTCTCAGAAGTCTGTAATGCTCTTTGGCTACAACTACAGTGAATGTGCATGGGTCCATCATTTCAAGAGCTCTCCGTAAAACAGGCCTGTATGGGAGGGTAACAAGAAGCCATTCCTTAAGAAGATTCATATAAAAACATGTATGGCATTTGCTGCAAAGCGTGAGAAAAACCCAGTTAAGATGTGGGAGAAGGTTTTATAGTTAGATGAGACCAAAATACAAATTTTTGCCAGACTTCAAAGAGGTATGTGTGGTATAAAACTAACACTGCCCATGCCTCAAGAAACACCATACTTATGGTAAAATACGGTGGTGGCAGAATGGGAGAAGAAGATTCATCTTTCCGTCTTTTTGTGACTTTGTAACTAGGCTGGAGAGCACTTATACAGGGATCTTGATATTACATAATTTCATTCATATACTTTCATTTGTATATGTACTGAATTTCATTAATAGTACTGGATAATGCTAGTAATACTGGATCCTTGATTTTAAATTAGGCATATTAAGTTAATACAGTTTAGAGATAAAATAACTTACTGTTATCAGTATTTTAATAGGAACTAAATAAGACCTTATGATTGAGATAGGACTGGAAATTTAAACAGAGCTCATTTTGGATCTTAGAAAAGAAAAATAGGTTTAAGTTAAAATGAAAACTAAAATTTATTTATGCAATTACCATTCTCCCATGTGAACTTTTCCTTCTGCAAAGCTGAGGGTCACTGAATAAAGTATTGATATTTTTGATGTAAGTGGACTCCCATATAGCGATAAGAGTGCACTTACTTAAATTGCAACTTGTTCTCTCTTCGGATTACTTGGATTTTGCATGGACTGCTTAACGTGGTCATTAGCCAAGATAACTTTGCACTCTTTGCTGAAAAGCTGATTAGCATTCTGGTACCATATTTCATTCATTACGCTTGTCCCTGGGAAATGTCTGAATTGCTCAATTGTGAATGTTATGTTCAATTTTGTATGTGACTGTATTACCATTCCTACCAAGCTGGTAATGGGTTTGATGCGAGCCTACAAATGCTAAACTTTATAGCTTACTGATTAGTCGTCCTTAAGGAAGTAATACTGGGTCCTTGATTATAAATTAGGTTTATTAAGAAATTAATAAAACAGTATAAATAGAGATAAAATAACTTGCTGTTATCAGTATTACAATAAGAACTGAATAAGAGCTTATAACTGAGATACGACTGGAAATTTAAACAGAGCTCATTTTGGATCTTGAATAGGTTTAAGTTAAACTGAAAACTAGAAAAATTACCATTTCTTCCTCTCCTGAAGGGAAAGGGGTGGGATTTAGGTTCATTCAGTGCCTTAAGTTGCATGTGATTTTGTGTGTTCCATGTTAAATGTATATGTCTATAAATAATATTTTGTACCAGTTTATATTTCTATTAAAAAAGCCAGCATTTAAATCCAAGCTTCGTCTGTGGTGTGTCATTGTTAGTTACCTGTATATAACTGCTCCTTGAGCCTAGAGCCTGATCCTATTTATCCAAACATGTAGTAAGTGCTACACTGAGTCATGAAATGCACATAGTGGTAAGCGTCTGTGGGGGGAGTAGTACCTTCCAATGACCAAAAGGTGGAGTGGAGTGATTTTACAGATGTGTAATTTGCGTAACATAAATTTAAAGGTAATAAAATACAAATAACTCCTGGGGTCATACTTTTACTGTTGTATGTACTCCATAGTGTCACTATTTTTATTACACTTTTTATATTTTTAAGCCAAGCCAATGAAAAAACTGATTCCCTCCAATTGTAGGCTGTTACCATGCCACTTTCCCCTGAATAACACTGTCCCCAACAATTGAGATCAAACACACAAACTGTAATTATTTAGTTGACAAAATCCATTTCATCTCCAAAATGACTTTCTTTTGTTCAGGAAATGCATTTTGCCCAAAAATGACTTCCTATCACTCACAAAATGAATTCTGTTCAAAAAACGAATTTCTTTAATTCACAAAATGCATTTTGTACACAAAATGAATTTATTTAGTTGATAAAATACATTTTGTGAACGAAATGACTTTCTTCTGTTCACAAAATGCAAGGTGCTAATATCAGTTCTGTGCACAAAATAAAGCATTCCTTTTGATTTCTGTGCATTAAGTCTTTATGCTTCTCTGCACAAAATGTAACTCGAGTTTGTCTTTCTATGGACAAAATGCAGCAAGGCATTACTTGATTCTGTCATTAAATAATGCCTTTTGTGGCACAGAATGTATTTCGAGCATGAAATTGAGCACTGGATACTTGCCACCCCATAAATTCTGGTTACTGAAATGATTACTGACTTTTTATTATTATTTTGTTTTAAGCAGACTTAATCTTGCATCATTAAGCATAACGTCTCTGTAATTGTTTGGTTGTGTATATGAGAAAACCATTGATTATTTGTATTAAGTTTCATAAAGCATTCCAGTCTGTTCATTTGATTGTACATGATTTATGATCAATGCAATTAACATAGCTCTACTGGGAGAAAAGAAAACTCTACTACTGAAACAAAAAACTGAAAAAGCAGCCTAGCAAATTAAAACAAATACAGTAAAACAAATACTAAGGGTGTAAATGTGGTTTTAATAATCCAGCAAACATTATTTTTATGTGGCTCACACAAGTTTGGACAAGTTTCAATGTGTGGCCCATTCACTAAAATGAGTTTGATACCACTGGCCTATATTTTGTTCTGGCAGCTATTTGTATAATAATGTATTTCGGGCATGAAATTGAGCACTGGATACTTGCCACCCCATAAATTCTGGTTACTGAAATGATTACTGACTTTTTATTATTATTTTGTTTTAAGCAGACTTAATCTTGCATCATTAAGCATAACGTCTCTGTAATTGTTTGGTTGTGTATATGAGAAAACCATTGATTATTTGTATTAAGTTTCATAAAGCATTCCAGTCTGTTCATTTGATTGTACATGATTTATGATCAATGCAATTAACATAGCTCTACTGGGAGAAAAGAAAACTCTACTACTGAAACAAAAAACTGAAAAAGCAGCCTAGCAAATTAAAACAAATACAGTAAAACAAATACTAAGGGTGTAAATGTGGTTTTAATAATCCAGCAAACATTATTTTTATGTGGCTCACACAAGTTTGGACAAGTTTCAATGTGTGGCCCATTCACTAAAATGAGTTTGATACCACTGGCCTAGATTTTGTTCTGGCAGCTATTTGTATGTTGATTTACGTGTGGGTTTGAGATCATTATCTTGCTGAAAGGTCCATCCGTAGGCAAGTTTCAACCTTCTGTCAGAGGCAGCTAGGTGTTTGGGTAAATCAATCTGGTATTTTGTGGAATTCATGATGTTTTTGATCTATTCATGGGCCCCTTGCAGCAAAACAGCCCTGAAGCATCAATGATCCTGCACAACATCAGACAGTGGGTACCAGCTACTTTTCTTATGCTGTCCCCTTCATTTGACAAACATAGTGATGAAATCGTCAAAAAGTTCAATCTTTATCTACAGATTAGATTACAGATTAAATTCTTATATGGATAGTTTATTTCATGTTTTTTGTTTTACCTCTCTCTCTTTAGGGTTGCCAATAATTATGGAAAATAGGAAGATATTGCCATAAAACATAGAACACAGAAATAGCAGAACTATAAGTCAGGTACAGTTATGTTTTAAATTAAGTGACTTAAAGTATTCAAGTTTTGAATGAAAGTATGGTTTCATAGAGGGTCAGCCCTGGGTGTCCTAGTACCCTAGATGAGTTTCTGCTGAGCGTCCAACTCTCCACCAACTACCACCCAGAGCAGCAGAAAATACATTTTGTTAGTTAAAAAAAAACTGTAGCAAACAGGTATCTGACTACTAACTGTTTATCAAATGTCTGTTTCACAAGAAAAAATAAAAATGGTGCAAATAATTGTAATGTCACAGAATTCAAACAGAGGTATTCCTTCTGATTTTTTTCACTCACTCTTTTGCACCCCCTAATCAAATGACACCATAGGTAATCACCTATGTCACCTATAGGGCAGGCCAGTGCCGGTCTTATACTTCGAGCAGACCTGAAATGCAATATAATTGAAGGATAAAATTAAGCACCTTGTTGGCCAGGACATCCAGGGTTACCATCCTTCCCACTTTGCCCACACAGTCCTTGACTTCCTGGGTCTCCTTTAGGGCCAGTACACCCTTGTATGCCTATTGGACAACAAATTATGGCAAGATTATCAATGGATCGCACTGCATGTACAGACAGTAAGACAGTTAGCTGAATTGCCAGAAGGATCAGTACCTTTTAACAGGAACATTTCACATATTTACCTGAATTACCAGAGTCTCCATCATCTCCCAAAAGATCAATGCTGACCGTCACCCCGCAAGGCCCAGGGTCCCCTCGCTCCCCAGCAGGTCCTGGGCTGCCTCGATAACCCTTTGGCCCAGTGCAGCCCATGGTTCCTGCCAGGTGTCACACCACAATACAGTCAACTCCACGATCACTGGCGACCCTCATGAAGATGAGTTTAACATTAATGTATATTAAGATGAACTTCAAAAGCTGAATGGTATTTTGATCTCAAACAAGCCTTATTTTTTTTTAACACAACTTAGTTTTTTTTTTTTCAAAGACCATGATTTAGTAATATATTTTTTTTATAGAAAATATAGGTTTGAGAAATATTTGCAACCCCACTCTTAATATTTAGTAAAACCTCTCCTGGCAAGGACAACAGCATTGAGCTCTTTCTATAACCTTTAACTAGGTTGGAGAGCAATTCTAGTTACTGTAGATCTTGGGCAACACCTCCAAATAGAAACTCTTCCAAAAAGCTTCTGGAGGTGCAGGTGGTGTCAGACAGATTTTGAAATGTTCAAGTCCCAAGATTCAAACATATTATGAGCTAAAAACTGTGTGTCCTTTTTACCTCTCATTATACAGTAAATGGCACTATGGGTGGTCCCAGTATGCTGATGTGTCCTCTTACAGTACAGATAAACATATATTTTTTGAATAATTGTCCTGATTGTACTCAGTGGCATTTTTAACTACTTCTCAATCTTTCTACTGCCACTACCTAATGTGTAAAGGTTAACAACCTGTAATTTCGTTTGAGATGAATGCTCTTTCAATTTGCCCACGTCGGTGAATGACAAAGGCATTTTGCTTGTGCGTGATGTCATATAAGTGTGGCTGAGAAACATGAAATAGTTGTAGAAAACACATGACATTCTGTGCAACAGGAGCAATATGAAGACATATTTTTTCACCAAGGATGCAAATTTCTTTGGTCTTACTTAAGACATTAGTCAGCGAAGCCAATAATTTTGCTCCATATGTTCTCGAAAGATTTCTTGATTATGAATATAGTGTAATGTTCTTGAAGGAATTATTTTTATGATAAATGGTAAGCATTTTTTCTGTACATTTTGAGGGAATTTTTGATTTTTATATGCATTGTTTATGCTAATGTTTTTACCTCAGGGTTGCCAATAATTCTACAGTTGACTCTTATTTCATTCCTGTAATTGGGGCAAGTGTATGTATGTAAGTCAGAATCTGCTTACTGTGGATCAGAACATAATGATAGAGCAATGTTAGCTAAGGCTGTTAGCTAAGACACCCCCATACCTTTTATTCCAGGATCTCCCGGGCAACCAGGTAAGCCATCAAGCCCAGGATGTCCAGCATAACCTGGGCTTCCAGGTTGGCCTCTGAGCCCTGAGAAAACAGAGGAATGCATTTTCGATATAAGGCCATGACATATGAACTACGATTTTGATACTATTACTATGGAAAATAAAAGTACAATGAAATGCATTTATGAGGAGCTGAGGTCAGTGAGATAAAAGAAAATCATTGAAAATGAGATTAGAGAAATTATGAAAAAAAGGTGAGGCATACAATTGCATCAATGTACTCGATGCATTAGTTTCCACAGGGTTGTAGTAATGAGGTCACCATGGCATTGATAAATGTGTGTTCATTTATAAGATATAGTTATATCTTAAAGACTGCAACTGCTCAAATAATTCACTAAACAGCCATTTTATTAGTACATAGCACTAGGTAGGTGCCACTTTTGCCTCCAGAATAGTGTAATAACTGGTCTATCACTGAAGTATGAGAATGCAAAAGGTATGTGAATGCAATGCATTTCAGTCTTTAACTGTTGTCTCTGTAATGTGCACCAATTCAAATTTGTGATAAATGGCAAAATTTAAAAATATGAAATATAAATACTATACAGTGACAATGCAGGTGAAATCTTATCCATAATAACAGTTCCTTAAAGAGTCAAAAAAAGTGCCAAAACATTTCTCACATGTAACATGTTTTAAAAATACAAACACTTTTGATTTTATTGCAAGCAATTTTCTGTTGCAGGATTCTCTCACAAATGGTCTAGGTAGCATCAGCTTCCTAAATAGCGTTAAAAATGAGCAGCCAGCAACAAGTGAGTTTCTAAAATGTTTTTAGCCACTCATTTTTGGCACGTTTCTATACTCCACCCCATGACCTTAAAAACTGGCTAATTCTACAGATTGTGGAAAGTGTATTGTACCCAGCCGAAGTGTGAGAAAATCTTGTGACATAAAAATGCTTGTGAAAAAATCATGCCAAATGTCATATGATCCACAAACAGAAAGTCATATTTTCTGCACTTGACTTTTTGTGAGAAACTGGTTATTTATATTTGCAAAGCACACTGCATTTGTGAGAAAGAGATCATAAGTATTTGTAAAACACATTGCATTTGTGAGAAAAGTTTTGGCTGTATCTTAACTCCGTAGTTTCTTATAATACTATATAAATGTATATCCCCATTAACCTGTAATGGATAAAAGTTTGCAAGATGTGTACGTGTATATATATGATATATATGGTATTTTACCGGGGGACCCAGGAAGACCACTGAGGCCTGGAAACCCTTTCAGCCCAATAAGTCCTCTTAAGCCAAGTGATCCATTGAATCCTGGGCATCCTGGTTCCCCAATTGGACCTAGAACACCCTGTCCTGGTTCCCCAGGGTTTCCTTTTACCCCTTTATGTCCTCTTGGCCCTATAAAACATTGCACATTACAACTGTAAAACTAGCATGTAACTGCATGAGAAGCCAATTCAATCATAAAAATTTTATGTTCAACCTATAGTAACATAGTGCTTTAAATGCATACACTTGTTTTTTTTACAGGCGTGGCAGTCAGTTCTGCAGGCGTGGTTCTCACTGCTGAGTACAAAGAATATAGTATCATGGGGATGCTTTGCTTATGGGAGAGTTCATGATCTTTACCAAATCCCTGGCAACCTCAGCCAACATGACTGTCACAACCCTTCAAAAGCACATCACTCAATAATAGTATAAATAATAATAGTAATAATAGTATTATGGCTGATTGGGATGTCCTTCATTCTTCAATAAGAATTGACCCAAATATGCCACAAAATATGGAAGAATTAACTGACAAAGAAAGAAAGTAAAGAAAAACAAACAAATGTCCTGGCTTGCTTAGTCTGCCAGTCTTAGTCCCATAAAACATCAATGAGATGAACAGGACAAAGGAGTCAAAGCAAAAATCACCCCAAAGTACGAAATATCTCTGGAGCTGGGAGGGCATTTTGGGAAATTTTGCACTGAAAATTGATAACCGAATGTTACAAAGTTGCAAACCCTTTATCACAATAAATCTTGGCTATTATGAAGCATCCAAGACTAAATTTTCGAGAACACTTTGATTCTGTTTTGCTTTGTTTATTGTAATGTGTTTCTTGTTTGTTTTTCCATTTCAAGCAGTTACAGTATACAGTATATTGTGTAAAACACAAACCCTAGCAAATTTATTCAAACTTTTACTGGTATTGTGTTTGTCCGTCATTCTAAGTGTATAAATTACCGTATTTTACCTTGACAAAATACTGACATTCAGCCCAAAAGCTACAGAAGTTCAGTGTCTGTTTTCTTTAGTCCCTCTCTCACACCTCTCTTCACCTTTTCCAACAGTGATTGTTACGTTAAAATAAAAATATATTAAAAATATAAAAAATGCCATGCCTGTTTCACCGTTGGGTCCATTATGACCAATACACCCTACAGGGCCCTCGGATCCCTTTGTGCATGTCCCTGGATCTCCAGATGGACCCCCAAACCCATCGCATCCTTTGCTCCCTAGAAACAGAAGAAACCAAGTGGTGAGGTACAGTATATATTTAAGCCCAGGATCACTGGGCTTACCCCCAGACCAGTGTGCAGTGTGTCCATGCTTATTAGTGTACGTGGAGCTATACCCTGTTCACCACACTCTCCATCGCGGCCAGAACTTCCAGAAGAACCCCGCACACCTTGCTGCCCAAAGTCACCTGCAGGCCCAGGATTTCCATCATCCCCTGATGGGCCCTGCCGACCAGGGGACCCTTGTGGTCCTACTTTACATGTTCCCTGTCAACATTAACATTGTTTTCAATGAAGATTAAAAGCATAAAAAGTGACTAAGTATCAAGTCCTTTCATCTAACCTTTCGCCCTGCCATCCCTGGGGACCCATTCAGTCCCACTCGTCCTGGGAGACCCACGCATCTTACACCTGGAATGCCTGGTTGGCCTTTATCACCTATGAAAGGCAATGTGTGACTGTCACTACATCAAAGTGACCAATATTTCATAGAGATCCATCTTACTAAATGAACAATTCAGTTAGTACCAGTCACCTTTGGTACCAGTAGGTCCAATTGGACCTGGATGAGATGGTCCTATTTCTCCCTTGCTGCCAATGGGACCAGTATGACCTCTGTAACCACTGCTCCCAGGATCTCCTGAAGAGTAACAAACACAGGTGAAAACGAGTTCATTTTCTCCCACAGGCAAATTTTTACCACAAATACAAGTCAAGTCATTTTATACAGACATGCACAAAAACACAAAAACTTTTTCTTTACTGTCAAACATTAAATCCGAGTAAACTTTTTTCTGTTTTAGATCAATAAATATTAACATATTTTTTGCATCTGTTAAATGTCAGAATAATGAGAGAATTATTATGTATTTTTTATCACTTTCATCAAAGTGAGAAGTATGCATACACTAAGTTTATTGTGTCTTTAAACAAAAAGAAAACAGATGATTCCATTCTGAGCTGAAGAAGCTTCTGATAGGTTAATTGATTCCATTTGAGTTAATTGGTGGCACATCTGTGGATGCATATAAAGGCACACCTCAAACACAGAGCCGCCATCTTTGACATCATGGTAAAATCAAGAGAAATCAACCAAGACATCAGGAAAAGAATTGTGGACCTCCACAAGTGTGGCTCATCTTTAGGTGCAATTTCCAGATGCCTGAAGGTCCCACATTCATCCATTCAGACAATAATACGCAAGTATAAAAAACATGGGAATGTACAACCATCATACCGCTCAGGAAGGAGATGGATAGTTCCCGGAGAGGAACGTTTTTTGGTGCAAAATGTGCGAATCAACCCCAGGACAACAGCAAAAGACCTTGTGAAGATGCTGGCTGAAACTGGTAAGACAGTCATTATCCACAGTAAAATGAGTCCGGTACTGATATGAGCTGAAAGGTTACTCTGGGAGAAACTGTTCGGCCATAATGATAAATGGTATACAGTATTTGGAGGAAAAAAGGGGGAAGCTTTGAAGCCTCAGAACACCATACCAACCGTGAGGTATGGGGGTGGTAGTATAATGTTGTGGGGCTGCTTTGCTGCAGAAGGGACTGGTGCACTTCACAAAATAGATGGTGTCATGAGAAAAGAAAATTATGTGGATATATTGAAGCAACCTCTGAAGACATCCAGGAAGGACAAGACCCAGGAAGTTAAAGCTTGGGCGCAAATGGGTCTTCCAAATGGACAATGACCAAGCATACCTCCAAATTAGTGACAAAGTGGCTTAAGGACAACAAAGTCAAGGTATTGGAGTGGCCATCACAAAGCCCTCATCTCAATCCCATAGAAAATTTATGGGTGGCACTGAAAAGGCAAGAAGGCCTACAAACCTGACCCAGTTAAACCAGTTCAGTCAAGAGGAGTGGGCCAAAATTCCAGCAAACTATCGTAGAAAGCTTGTGGAAGGATACCCAAAATGTTTGGGTATCCTTCCCAAACAGTTTCAGGGCAATTCTACCAAATGTTAAGGAAGTGTATGTAAATTATATGTTAATATTTATTGATCTAAAACCGAAAAAGTTTACTCTGATTTAATGTTTAAAGTTTTTGTGTTTTTTTTTCTGAAGTGTATGTAAATATCTAGTTTCAACTGTATATAAAGCACAGTTTAAAAGCAATGAGTGATTGATCAAAGTGCTTCACACAATAAAATAAAACATACAGATGTAGGATCACACATACGCATACGACAGGCCTGAAATTCCAGGACCTTGGCATGCAACTCCCTTCCCAGCTATCCTGCCGTACCTACCACGGATTCACCCAACACCCTAAAAGAAAGTTTCTTTTAAGTTTGGCTTTTGCATACCCTGTATTTTGATCTACTCATGACTACTAGTCTCGATATCCAGATAGGTTATGTTGGTGTGTGTCCTTAGACAATCTTAGTGCTTTGTGTGCCACCGTTATAATCGTGTTTCACAGAGTATCACCTATTTTACCCCTCACACTTGAACACTTATATAAATTTGAATAAACATGTATAGCTACCACTGCATATATGTTCTCATGGTTATCCCAGAAGATTCTTGCAAATTAAATAGTGTAACTAGCTATATTAGTGTGTCCTAACTATCAGAGGTTCTTTCTTTGTTTAACAACTCCCCCTTTTCTTCCACATTTCTCTGTGGGCCTTATCTGATCTTTGTGGTCCATTAGCATTTCTTTGTCCCACTATTCTGCATTAAAAGAACTGAATTAATGTGTACATTATCAATTCTGGAGAGATGATCAATTGGGATAAGCCACACCAACCAAAATATGTTGTCCTCAGATGTGCAATTTAAATTGGTATTGCCATAGACTAATGGCCACGCCTATCTAAGGGTAAGATATGCTATTTGAATGTGAATATGTGAATATGTAATGTAATGTCTGTACAATTTATCCAAAGTGTAACATCTGTTGAAGTGCAACCCAAGACACCTGTACCATATACTGATGTGAGTCTGTAACATACACCATGTGAGAAATTGTTAATCAATTAATACAAATGGTATGAGGTATGAACCGCCAGGCTGTTATGGCATGTTTTATGTCAAACTGATGGAAAATCAGTCCCGATTCCAAATCTGGCGGTTACCATGAAGCTGTATGTATCAAAAGCTACACCAGTTTAATGAAAATCATCAGTAAAGGGGAAAGGGGAATCAGTCTGGTCATAAATAGCAAAAGGACTGCCACAGATACCCGCACGAAAGCCCACCAACTAGATGATCAGCCATTGGTTCAGGTGTCGAATTCCTGGTCATCCCTATTCATGAACTTTAGACCATAAAACCTGGCACCTCAGAACAAAGCCTCAGGAGAAAGGAGAGCCCAAAGAAGAGAGAGGCAGAGAACATCAGCCCCATAGAGGGAGGAGAGGAGAAGCCCGCAAGAATCCCTCCTGAAGCCTGCCGGGGAAGGCCTGCTACCCAACAGAGGACTGTAACCAAGACCAAGAGTTTCGCCTCAACGCTTCACAAGGAGAGAGAATCCAAGGGGCTCCACTCCAACAACCGCTCCAAACGCCGTCCCTTCCTGAGTGCCATCATCCCATCACCTCATTTCTCTGCAACCAACTGCCAAGACTCCCCCCCCCACTCTGCAACCAAGTAAACCAACTTCCTTTCATTCTAACAACCTAAGTTGTTCTGTTAACCCGCTATATGACTTTAGGGTCATGTTTCCACAGACTGTGCTTGCTTTGCAGACAGTATTTCCCTTTTAAGGTTACCCATTTATGGTCATTGCATTTCCATAATTGCATTCTGTTTGTTTCTATTCCGTTATTTCGTGTTTGTTGTTTGTTTTAAGTGTAATGTCTGTCTTATGTTATTTGTAGTGTTAGTTAGGAGTAAATGCATGTCTTTTACACAACTTCAGCCTCCGTTCATTGAGTGCTCACAATAGTCCCTGCCTCAGTGCAATCTGGCCACTATGCTCTGAAACCTCAAATTGACCTGAAGTATCGCAAGACTCCCTCTCGACGGCTATGATGGGAACTTCACTACCAAATGTTTACATTACCTGGTGATGCAGCTCGCTGGACGAGCATTCTAACACAGGTTACTAAGCGATACTGGTAATTAATGAATCCCAAACAGACTCACACAAACAGACTTACGGGGATTCGCAACTGAATTTGGAGGAACCAACCATTCAGCATAACAATTAGTTATTCTTCTAATAATAATTTTATATATAGGTAATTAAATAATTAATTGAAATTTTATTAATTTCAAAACATATTGGTGGAGATATTAAAATTTACCTGAGCAAAATATTCCTACACAAAAATTCACAGGTAACAAAGTGTCACGGACTCAAAGGCAAGCATTTGGCACAAAAAGGGTTTTATTTAACTGAATGGGAGCAGGTACACAAACAAGACTGAAAGGTGTCAAATCATGAACCACACAAGACCAGAGGGACTGAGCCCCCGACCAGGCCATTACAGGACAGAACAAGACAGGACAGGACGCACGGCAATACAGGCATGGAACAGACAGGGGTCAGACCAGGGACTAAAAGGACAACAGGAAATAGCAACACTGAACAGGACCAAAAACAGACCGAAGACAGAACCAGGCACCAGGGAGAACAGACCAGGGACCAGGGGAACAAATGCTAGACATCCACTACTGAGCAACTGAGCAGGAGAGACGCCGACCAAGACAAACTGACCACATCTAGGAACAACAGTTGGACAAGACCCAGGATATAGGTCAAGACAAATGACAGCAATAAGGGCACAGAACAGACTAAGGCAAAACTAAGGATAGCAGAAAGGACACCCAACCTGACACACACCAGGACAGGCTGGTCAGGTAGAGCAACCATGGTGACAGGGACAGAAACACAGGGTGGGGCCAGAGGGGACACAAGCCAGGACAAAACCAAGGCAGGACAAGGAACTGGGACAGGGATCAAAGTGTGACTGGAGGTCTAGAAAGTCTCCCAGGGCTGGGCAGCGACCGTGGTATGTGGACCTTCCTGAACCCTATCATTGGCAAGGTGGGCCCTGGCAGGACTGTAGAACCCAAGAGCTTCAGTTGAACCATAGGGCCAAAGGGTACCGAGGGGCTAGCAAGATCAGAGGGTACCAAAGGGACAGCAGGGTCAGAGGGTGCTGAGGGGACGGCAGGGCAGGAGCAGGAGGATGCCGGGGGAACTGTCCTCTTCCCTTGGCCTCAGCAGGAGGGTTGTCCAGGCCAACACCATTGATTACAATGCACTTAGGACTGGGTCAGTGTGGACTTTGTGCTGAGATGGGGGCCCATGGAGCAGGACTTTGGGCAATGCCAGAGGGTCCCACTCTGAGTTCTCCGGTGGGGCATCTTCCAGGTTAACCCAACCCAGCCTGGCAGCTATCATGGAGTCGGGACCTGCGGGGAATGTGAAAACCGCTGGCAGGGAGCCACCAAGGTGACAACAGGAGATGGGTGCAGGCAGGACACAAGGAGACGAGGTGGGGGCCGGAGGGACATGGGGAAACGAAGTAGGAGCTGACAGGATGGCAAGAGATGTAGCAGGGGCTGACAAGTAAGCGGGAGATGAGCAGGGCACAGTCGGGACACCTGGAAGCAAGCAGGGCAGAACCAGGACACCTGGCATGACCACTCAGGTTCCCTGCGGGATGGCACGGCTGTGGCAAGACCTGGTGCAGGTGATGTTGCCCAGAGGCAGCGACTGGGGTGGAGTAGACTACTCTGGCTGGGAGCCTGAAACGCGGGTGGAGTGGTCTTCTCTGGGCCAAGAGTCTGGAGTGTGGGGGGAGCAGCCCTCTCCGGGCTGGGTGCAGGAGAGGTAAGGATTCTGGAGATGCCGCAGAGGTGAGAAAGGGCTCTGGAGTGGACCCCTATCAGCTGGACTCTAGTGGTTCTGAACAAGCAGTGACCCCTTCCAGGCTGACCTCTAAATGCTTGAGTGTGGCAGTGATCTCCCTGTGGTAGGGTTCTGGAGGCACCTTAGTCAAACGAGGTGGCAGTCACAAGCATAGCAGGCTTCCTTAAGTTCTGCCTCCCGTGGCTGGAGACAGTGGGTGAATCTTTTGCTTGCTATAGGGAGCCGGAGAGTGGAGCTGTGGCTAGATGCAGGGAGCCAGCAGGTGGAGCCGTGGCTTCATGCTGCAGAGAGGCAGTGGTTGGAGCAGCTTCATGCTGCAGAGAGGCGGCAGGCTGAGCTGCTTCATACTGCAGAGAGGCAATGCGCTGAGCAGTTTCAGGTAGCAAAAAGGCAGCAGGCTGTACTGTGGTGAGCAAAGCGGCTTCACAATGCTGCAGAGCAGTGAGCAGAGAGAAACCGGTGGACTCTGTGGCAGGCTTACCATTAGTGACGAGTGGCGGGAAACTGGCGAGCTCTATCTCAATGGTGGGCTCCACCTCAGCATGGAGAGGTGCGCTCACCTCTTCACGGAGGACCCAAAGGACCTCCCATATCACTGTCACTTCTTTGACCTCTGAATCTGGTGAGAGGGCTTCTGTATGCCCCCTCCAACTCCTGGAGATGGGCCAATGTACTGTGATTTCCGCTACCTAAGCCAGGTTTGCATGAAACAGCAGGTTGTGGTCAGTAGTAAGGACTCGGGGTATCCTCCACATCTGTCCTGGGGGTGGTCGGAGGGTTGTTGACACTGGGAGCCAGGCATCCCATCCTATGGGTTCCTTTACTCAGGGAATGTGGTCAACCAGTGCTAGGGCGCCTTGAGGGAAGAGCTGGATTGATTGTGGAGACCAGTTATTGTGTCACTTCATGCAAGTCGAAGGACTCAAAGAGAAGCGTTTCGTGAAAAAGAGGTTTTATTTAACTGAACGGGAGCAGGGAAACAAATGAGATAGGGCTGCAACTAACGATTATTTTGATAGTCGACTAGTCACCGACTATTAAAACGATTAGTCGACTAATCGGATTATAAATTGCATAATTATAAAATGGCTCCTATTTAGCTACCAACTTTACATTTAGCATGAGGTTATTGCTTGACTTGAATGCCGTAAAAAACACATGTAAAATGGGAAAGAGCTGTAGTACGTGCGATTTATTGTACAAGCTTTTAGAGATTGCCAAAAACTAAATAAGTACATTTAGGACGTGGATTGGTCACACAGGGCCGATACCCCATCCGTCAAATAGGTCTGGATCGGCGCCGATACCGATCCGAATTTCTGATACAATCTTTGTTATAATCAGGGCTGCATATAACTGGTACGCAAGTACGCATTCACCTTTAAAAACGATACGTGCGGGAATCCATTGATGTGACAGTGCAAATCCGTACGTATTTTATGTGCATTTGCTTTGATATGACAAGAAATTATCATGCATTTAACCTGTATATGCTAATTCGTACTTAATTTGCGATATAGAGGTTAAAATGCATTGTAATTTCTTGTCATAGCAGCTATTTATATAGCCTATGTTTATAAATAAAAACTAATTTTAAAGCA
>JAODLC010000040.1:18446489-18469277 GCA_026781145.1 Hippopotamyrus pictus | reverse complement strand
ATCGACAATCAGATTCGTCGGCGACTATTTTTATTGTCGATTTTTGTCGACAATGTCGAATAATCGTTGCACCCCTAAAATGAGACCACGAAGGGATCACAAGAAGAAGGCTAGTATAGGGAGGGACACAGGGAGACAGGAGGAGCAACATCAATGACCGGACTGGGAATGAGGAGACAAACAGGTACTCAAAATACAAAGACTAATGAGGGTCTACAAGTAACAGGCATGGCTTATCACAGCCATGTTAGGGAGGAGGTAGGAGGGTCAGGCAGACATAATGGGCAGGACAAAACACATAGAGACTAAAAGATTATATACACACACCTATATGGCACATAAAAAGCCTGAGAAAACAAGTTGGTCTTTAGCCTGGATGTAAAACATTCAATAGTGGGGCCTGATCAAACATGAAGAGGGAGGCTGTTGCACAATCAGGCTCATCCACAAAGAAAACATGGTCTCCTTTACACCTCAAATGATAGTTTTGGACAGAAAGCAGCAGCTTATTGGATAACCTCAGTGCTGTAGGAGGACAGAAGGGGTGTATGAGGTGACTGAAATTAGCTGGAGATAAAACAGTAAAATGTCACTGGTAACCAATGTATCAAAGGTAATATGCCATGATTTCAACAGTCATTTTGTACAAGCTGGAGATTAGACAGAGTAGTCTGATTAACCCTGAGATATACAGTACATTACAGTTATCCAGGCGATAAGAAATAAAAGCAAGGGTTCTCAAAAAAAAACATGTGCTTGACTTTGTTTAAAACTCTAAGATGACAAAAAGAAGCCTTAATAACAGTATGCAATGGTCAAATCTAAGATCAGTGTCAAATAAAATGCCAAGATTTTTAATGTAGTGTTTGAATAACCGGAGAGTGGCCCAAGGTTGCAGATTACATTCAAAACAGCATCCAGATATCCAAAGATCAAAATTTCCCACTCATGTTTAGTTTTAAGACATAGCTAGCTATCCAGTGCTTGATGTCATTTAGGCAGTTGAACAGGCATTTCACTGCACCAGGGCAGCCAGGTCTCAAAGGGAGTCAGAGCTGCATTTAGTCAGCATAACAGTGGTATGATACTCTGTGCTTTTTATAATATGGCTTGGGTGTAACATGTACAATGAAAATAAAATACAGATAAAGGCTTATCCTTGTGGTACACCAGGGGTCTCCAACTCTGGCCCCGGAGAGTTACTCTCCAGGTATTTACCTGAGAACAGGTATGGCTCATCAGAAGCCAGGTTGGATAGAAAACTACTAGACAGCAGCTCTCCAAGACTGGAGCTGGAGACTACTGTGGTACACCAAACAAGATAGGGGCAGGATCAGATGATAATCCTTTAAAATACAGTGCTGTGCAAAAGTCAAAGGAAATGTTTAAAGCTGTTTATCTGGGAGTAAATTTGGGGAGAACTAAAAATTTAAGATTATAACATATGCAAATTAAGAGTAACAATAAAAACTAAGAGGAATTTCTTCTCTTTGGAATGTCACTGATATCTTGCTAGATAGCTAGAGAAACACCTCTTCACTTCCCAAATCTCTCCTTAGTGCCACCTCAGCCATTTAATGTATCATTGAATTTCATCACCAGCTCAGTTAATTAATTAGTTTTAAAAAAGTCAGTAAATGAGATATACATCACCCTTATGAGGGGTGCTTGTGAACGAGTCAAAAATACAAGTGTGTACTGGGTGTTTGCTCCAAACACTGGAGTAACTTTAGGAGAGGTTTTACAATAGCTAAGCTAAAACACTTTTGTGGACATAAATTCACAATTTTACACCAACGCAAAGACCACTTAAATGTCATTTTCTTTGACTGCCTAACACATTTTCACAGTACTGCATATTTGTCATCCCAAACTGTTCAAAATCAACTATTTATCACACTTCCCATGGAGGATGCTGCTTTTCGTACAAGAGAACAGTTCCATTGTACAGAACACACATATCTCTTGTTGCTTACCTATCTGACCAGGGCATCCTTGTTTTCCATTTTCTCCTGGAGGGCCCCTATCTCCAGGAGTTGCCTCTATTCTGCCTTCAGACCCCTTCTCCCCTATAGGTCATAAGGTAAATTGTGCAAGCACAGGTCATGAATAAAAAGAGAAGTTACTGACTCTTTCAGTGCCTATACGTATGATGAAAAACTGACAGAGGTATTAAATTATGGTCACTCTAAGCAGAAAGTTAAGTAATACATCTTCATAGAATGTCCTAGACATATTTGAAAAACGTTTTGTGGTAAAATATATTCCATTATACTTTAGACTGTAGTGTACTTTATTATGTCTTAGTAGTTAGGATTACAGTACTGTATCAAGGACATACCTGGTTCTCCAGATCTCCCTCGAAGACCTTCAACACCTTGGATTCCCTTCTGTCCTTTGAATCCTGGTGGCCCACTGCCAAGTGAACCCTGCACCCCCTTACATCCTTGAGGTCCATGTGCTCCAGGAAGCCCTAAGGGGCCTGGCTCTCCTTTTAGGCCTGGAGGTCCCTGTGTTGAATATATCTAGTTAGTGCAGTTTAAATTTGGCTTTAAACGCAGATATAATATTTATATATGTTATATATGAAGATTTAATGAAGCCGCGCAATGTTTTCGTGTGTCTCACAAAGTAGGGGGTATGTTTGTTGTTATGAGCCATTGTATTTAACTATTATTTATTTATATAATGGGCTTCATGGCAGTCCAGTTTTAAGTATGAGTCATCTGTAAGTCGAACATTCTTAACCTGGGGACTTACTGTATTATTATAGTATTATAATATTATAGTATTGATCTGGTATTGATATCAAGGTACCAAGGCTGGGCAAGTCAAAAATTGGTTATCGGTCCCAGTCCAGTCTAGCTTACACACAAATATTTTCAAAGCAAACATACCCACTGTGGGTTTAATGTGGGCAATGTGGGCAGGGGCAACCTACACTGTACTACCAGTCAAATGTTCTTGCACAACACAAGTTTTTATTTCATAAATTGCAGATTTTAAAATTCTTTTTAAGCATTGGAATGTTTAGTGAACAACTATAAATGAAAATATAAGTCAAATAAAACAAGTTTTATTAACTGGTTGTGTGGTGATGGCATAGTCAAATTTTAGGCTGTCCTTTAACTTTAAATGCACTAGTTAACTGTTTCATCCCATAAAACAGAGCAATATTTAATGTCCATTGTAGAAAAGAATGCCTTGAATTTTCTCTGCTGTTATAACTGTTAGAGGAGGTTACTATGATGAATCAAAGAATCAAATTTTCTTGCTAGTAAAGATACTCAAATGGTGAACTTACTGTAAATGTATTTATTAGCAAATAATATTGAGTGTATTTTTAGTAAATGTTAAGTGAGAAAATGTAATGTGGAAAATCTCAGTTATGTGCAAAAACTTTTGACTGGTAGTATATGACGTCGACTATTGTTTCTAAAGAAAAAAATTATAATGTTACAATCTATTATTTAAATTAAAGTAATACACAACTATAATGGCTTGCCTATTTATATTTAAACTAATTGCATCTATAACTGCCCACTTTATAATCTTATGCTACAATACAATCTCTGCATTTTTACTCTGGGTTGCCTGTAAATGAGTAAATGAATATGTAAATAAAAGTATGTTTAGAATTAAAACAAATTGTTTACATGTCAAATGACAAAATAGCATTAAATATTTTATTGAGGTTTTGGAATATATGCTGAAGGAGTATGACACAATGCAAAGCATAGTGCAATAATATCTTTCTTAATAAGATCTACTGCAGTAGGTGGCAGTGGGGTTCAAGTGGACTTTGTGTAGGTAAGAACATGAGAACACAAGAAATTTGCAAACAAGAGGGGGCCATTCGGCCCAGCAAGCTCATTTGTGGAGAATTCAACTAATAGCAAAAAGTTAAAATCTTATCTAGCTCAGATTTAAAGAAACCCAAGGTTTTAGCTTTCAGAACACTAACAGGATACTCCATACTCTAACTACATGCTGTGTAAAGAAGTGCTTTCTCAAATCCGGTTTAAAATGTCCTCCTGCTAATTACCACCTATGGCCCCAAGTTATTGTATTCAAAGTAATATTGAAGTAAATATTTGGTTGACCAGCATCCTGACCTGTTAGTAATCTTATAGACCTGGATCATGTCCTCCCTTAGTCTCCTTTGCTTGAGGCTGAACAGATTCAGCTCAGCTAATCTCTCCTCATAAGACATTCCTGTAAGACCAGGAATCATTCTTGTAGCTCTACTGTACGTTGCACCTTTTCTAAGGCAGCAATGTCCTTTTTAAGGTATGGTGACCAAACCTGCACACAATATTCTAGGTGGGGTCTTATCGTATAATCTTACCATCACCTCCCTTGACTTAAACTCCATACACCTTTTAATCATTTCCCAACACTGGCAGGAGTGGGAAATGGAAGCACCAACATACACACCAAGGTCTATTTCAGCTTAATCAGCTACCTTTATTTCAGTGGACCCATAAAATATCTTTACTTTATATTTATGCTCCCTGCATGGATTACCTTACATTTGTCTACATTAAATTTCATCTGCCAGGTATCAGCCCAGTCACTGATTAAATCAAGGTCCCGCTGTAGCATCTGTGCCATTTGTTAAGTATTTACTACATCATCCACCTTGATGTCGTCTGCAAATTTAACCAGTTTATATCTTGGTGTCAATATCATTAATGTAAATTAGGAACAATAGGTATCCTAATATTGGGTACCCCACTATGAGATGCATACCCACTGTGACATTGTGCTTCTAATAACTACCCGCTGCTTTCTGTCAGTTAACCAGTTTGCAATCCAAGCTGCCACAGTTCCTAAAATACCTGCTTCTCTGAGCTTAAGCAGAAACCATTTGTGGGGGACAACATCAAAGGTCTTCTGAGAAGCTAAGTAGATCACATCACATCATACAGTAGGTGGATTACCAATATCCCCTTTTTTGAATACGGGTGTTAAATTAGCATGCTTCCAATCAGAAGGTACCATACCAATCCATTATGGGCTGTCCACAGAAAACCCACATGAGGCCCAAGCGGGTAATGTAGTGGGGGTCTAGTGAGGGCAAACCCACAGTGGGCCCACATGGGATTACACTATTCAGTCACTCACCAGACAGCCTTTCGGACCCGGCTGGCCCTTGGTTCCTGGACACCCAGGGTTCCCATCTTTACCACCGTTTCCAGAGACACCACGTTGTCCAGGCAATCCTTGGTCCCCCTTCTCCCCCGTTTGTTTACAGGTGCCCATAACCCCCTTTACCCCTGGTGGGCCTCTTGGACCAGGAAAGCCAATGGAGCCCTGCAGACATACAACTATTTATATAGAGTGCATAAGCAATTCATGGAGACTTGCTTACTTCTAAAATATGTGTATGCATTGTGGCACCAAATCTGACAGAATCATAATTTAATCTCTGATCGGTGATTGTATGCTTAAAGCACAACGTGGGAGTGCTTTTTCTGATTATCAAACACTCTGGCCAAACACAAATGGGTGTTCTTGGCCAAGGTAGTCCTATAAAAAGCTAGTGTTGAAAAGTTATTCTACAAGCTTAATTTCTATTATTATGTCACATTGGTATAACAATGTAAAATCTTTTTAGGATACTTCAGCATTGTATGCGTATCAGTGACATCATGACTTTGTCTGGTGGTCAGTCCACAAAGCAGATAAACTAATTATTACCGGTTGACCAGGTGGACCTTGAATCCCTTTTCTACCATGGATACCTTTCGGACCAGGCATTCCATCTTCACCTATAAAAAAATTCCTGGGAGTATTATTCTTAAAATCATTTCAGCTGTAAAGGTGATTAATCACGGTGCTCATAAATAAGTGTACTCTACCCAGTTGTCTTATCAGCTTTCTTCCCCGTTAGCCCTTGTGTGTTTTAGTATTAGGAATAAATGTCTTACCTGTCAATCCACATGTGCCCCGATCTCCAGGGGGCCCTGGGGGGGCGAGGTCAAGATGTGTAAAGGAACACACTGTGCAAGTTTCACCCTTTTGACCTGCAGCAGAGAGATTACCACACTGTTCACCCCAATAGGAGGACTCTGAACAGACTGCTCTCAATACTGGACAATGACCGTCACCCTCTGCACACCACTTTCTCCAAACAGAAGAGCATGTTCAGTGATAGGGTCCTTTCTCTGTCATGCAGAACAGACAGGCTCAGAAGGTCCTTTGTCCCTAGGGCCATACAGCTCTTCAACATCACACTGAAGGGAGGAGTGTGATGGACTTAAGTGTTTAGGCCTGTATAGCACACTGCCCTACTGATATTTTCCTTTGTATTGTTGCAGTATGTGTGTCTGCGTGAATGTCATAGGTCTGTGTGCCTATGTGTATTGAACTGAATGCCTTTTATTGTCACTATACAAATGTATAAAGAGATTAAGAGCAACACCTTCAGTGCAAACATGTACACAAACAATAACAAATAGTGCAAAAGTTTTGTAGCGCTATATACATTTGGAATAAATAACTGAATAGGGTTCATAAATATATGAATATCCAATGTAATATTCAGTGCATTGCATGGTAATAATGATCGTGTGGAAGATTATGTTGGGACATATTGCACAGTGTACGGTATTTCACAGTTATCAATACCATTTAGGTACTGGATATTGCAGTTTATAGAAGGAAGTCCAGGGGTTGGGGGTTAGACTGTGTAGTCTACTGTCCAGTCAGTGCATGTGTATGTTCAGGGTGGCTATGGCTTTGGGGAAAAAACTATTCTTGAGTCTGTTTGTCCTAGCTGTGATGCACCTGTAGCGCCGCCCTGAGGGCAGCAGGTCAAACAGATCAGAGCCAGGGTGGGAGCTGTCCTTGACGATGCTTTTTGCTCTGCTGAGGCAGCGGGAGGTGTAGATATCCATCAGGGAGGGGAGAGGGCAGCTGATGATCTTCTGTGCTGCCTTTACTACTTTCTGAAGCTTCTCCCTGTCTGCCGTGGTGCAGCTGCTGTACCATACTGTGATACAGTTCTGTGATACAGTACTGTGATACCATACTGTGATACAGTACGTCAGCAGGCTCTCGATGGATGGGCGGTAGAAGGTCAGTAGCAGATTGGAGTCTAGGTTGTGCTTCCTGAGGACTCTCAGCAAGTGTAACCGCTGCTGAGCCTTCTTGGTAATTGCTGTGATGTTGTCTGTCTAGGAGATGTCAGCGGAGATAAGTATGCCAAGAAACTAGAAGGTGTGGACCCTCTCCACACACTCGCCATTGATGTCGAGGGGGGCTAAGTCGGTGCTGTGCCTCCTGAAGTCGACCATGGTTTTCTTGGTTTTCTTGGTGTTCAGAGCCAGATTGTTCTTTGAACACCAGGCAGCCAACTTCAGGACCTCCTCTCTGTAAGCTGCCTCGTCTCCCTTTGAGATGAGTCCAATCACTGTATGTATGTATGTATACTGTGTATAAGCTACTGGACACCTAAATTTCCCTCCGGATAAATCTCTCTCTCTTCCCGCAATGTTTGTGAAGTTGCCTAATACACGTGATCTCACATGGATGTCTTACCAATTTGCAGACGACTTGAAAATTATATCTTAGAGAATATAATGGGGCAGTGATAAATGCCCCATTTTTCTTCTGGAGAGTTACAAATTTCCATTTCTGGACTCTTCAAATTCATCAGACTTTCCTGTCTATTACGTTCCAACTCAATTTGTTCTGACACAACAGTCAAGGCAGCACAGTGGCTCATTGGCCAGCACTCAAGTTCAAGACACATGCAGACTGCCCATAAAGTGTATGTGTGCCATCCATATGTTGCCCAGATGTGTTCTTTGATGGACAGACTACATAAAAACAGCAGAGGAAGCAGGACAAACCAAGTGGTCCAATTTTTCCATTCACTCCTTGGCACCCTGTTATGCCCTTCTGTCCCTGTTTCCCTGGGGATCCTAATCGGCCTTCTAGAGGATCTGTTAGAGAGGTTACACATACGTTATGACACAGCATCCATAGGCTAAGTAGCTTTTATGAAACTGACTTTCTTTTTATTGCAGTGAAGACAAAATATCAATGGAAATCTACAAGAAAGGAGCAGTTACCTGCTTGCCCAGGGGGTCCTGGGTCACCAGGGGGACCGGCCACTCCTCGAGGCCCAGACGCTCCTGGCGGACCAATGATGGGGGCAGCGCAGTCACCTTTCTCTCCTTTCTGACCAATACACCCCAGAGGGCCCCGCACTCCAGGGGGTCCAGGGGCCTCCCACCCTTAGAGGAGAAAAAAATGTTACTTGTCTTTATTAATGCAACTTAAAAAAAATGTCTGTGTTTATGCAGGGTTGCATAGTGGTGCTATTGCCTTATACCTCCAGGGGCCCTCTCAAATTTCCCATAACGTGCATGTCTGTGTACATCTGCATAGCTTAAGCTGCCTAGGATAGATTCCATGCCCCACTGTGGCCCTAATCAGGATAAACAGCGGGAAGATGAACAAACATGCTTATGTTTGTGCGTTAGAGCATACTTGTGTATATACCAAAGGTGTGAAAATTAATGCATCAATGGATTAGCATTAATTTTAATGTCACAACGCGTTATGTCTTTCATTACCTTCCCAAATGTTAATTTTGATACCGCATTGGGAGAATAGGGGAATGATAAGTTCTGATTTGTTAAAGTTTTAAGAACATTGGACCGGCAGTAAACTGATAACTTTTGGACAACTGTATGAAAATGATTAAGCAGTTTTATCATAGTCTATAGTCCAACAGGTTTAAAAATATATTTTTATTATTAATTTGTTTTATTTAAATTGTGAAACTTTTATTTTATTGAAGGTTATTAAGTTCAGGGTTTGCAGCTACTGTTTTTTGAGCCACTTGTGAAATACGTTTTAGATTTGTTCCAAAATACTGTATACATCTTCTGTTTTGAGAGCAATGTCATAAACAAAGTAAAAAATCTGTTGGTGGATTTCTATTACAGTTGCTTTATTTCTTAATTTTGAGACTTTTGTTTGGAATAAATACATTTCTATACTGAATAAATGTTACGGCACCGACATCCGTCTTGTCACCCAGAGTACCTGAACCCCATTTGTTTGTTTGTTTTTCAACTGTTTTTTCTGCATTATGCTCTACTGCTACAGTCAGAATACACATCTTAACATCAGGGAATTTATACTGGTGTAATATATGCTGGTGGCTTTACCTCCAATCCTATGTCAATCAGAGTTAATATTGCACTTTAAATCTCCCAAGGGATACTTGAGTGGCTGCCAGTGTTATAGGAAATCATGATGTCACCTGTTACTTTATTGATAGATGGTTTCTCTGTTGTTTTAATGTCTTTCTACAAAAGTGGTGCGGTGAACAAGCCATATATGTGAAAACAAAGCATGTCTTTTTGATAATAGTTTAATTTTAATAGTTTAATTTCAGTTTACTCTAGATATACCTCCATTCCCATTTTTAATTACTTGTCATGTGTGAATGCTGCAAGACATCCTGGATTTCAGGAAATAATGTTTCTACCTCGTATTTTGCCAAAGGGGTATGTGAAATGGCTGAAGGTCATTCAGATACATGATCACATGTGCATAAACGAGTGTTATTACTATCGAGGTTCAGAGTTACCGTGTGTCTCTTTTAGCACAGGGAAAACTATATTTTTGGTTTAAGGTAATAATGTTCCCCCTTATAATCTATGCACAAATATATTATTGTTAACTAAAAAAGTGATTCAGCTACACATTTCCATGTAAATAGAATAGTATCACCAATTTGATGTCCTATAATATCTTTATCTGTGTGTTAGCATAGGAAACCATGCATCATAATGTTTTAAATTAGCTGGATTATGTCTGAATGCTTACAAAGACATCATTGCCAACAGTAGTTGAAAATGTAAGGAGTAAGTTTCTACAATTAAATTGAATAATTAGAATAAGCAATATCACATTGATTGCCATGCATAATATATATTAAGCTGAGTTGGGTAATTCAGGTCCAGAGAGTAAATGTCCGGATCGGGATTTTCCCAACAACCATCTATTAGCAGCAATTTAAACTATTTTAAGTATCTTCAGAAACATCTAAAATATGTGTAGTGTTTTTGTTATATGGCATGTTCACCTCAACACTTTCGTAGAATGACATTAAAATGACAGAGAAACAGTCTAACTATGAAAGAGTAGGTGATGTCATGATTTCAAATCAGCACACGATAGTAGGAACATGGGGGGACTTGAATTTCCCATAACACCTGCCATTCCCCATGTACCTCTTTGATATTCTGACCACTGCTTAGAATACATGGTGCCAACATACAGACAGCAACTGAAAAGTGCCAAACCAACTAGGACAACAGTTAAAGTATGGACTCCAGAAGCAACTGACATGTTCTAGGACTGCTTGGAGCCTAGTTATCACCAGTGCTTTCATCCACCTTCAAGCAGTCCATCTCTGAATGCCAGGTACCACCCTGCTTTAAAGCATCCATTATCATCCCAGTCCCCAAAGAAGGGTAGGATCACATGCCTGAATGAGTACAGACCCGACATCTGTTGGCATGAAGTGCTTTGAGAGACTAGTCTTATCCTATCTAAAATCTATCACAGGACCTCTCCTTGACCCTTTACAGTTCGCCTATAGAGCCAATGATGCAGATAATGCTGTAAACTTCAGCCTCCATGACATACTTCAGCACCTAGATAGGCCACACACCTACATCAGAACATTGTTAGTGGACTTTAGTTAGGCCTTAAACACTCTCCTCTCTGACCTTCTGTGCACTAAGCTGCTACATCTGCAGGTACAAATGCTCTATCTGTGATTGGATTACAGATTTTTTTTTTATCCAATTAGAAGCCGCAGATTAAACTTGGTATTTATCTGGCTACCCCCCTCACCACCAGCAGTGGCACTCCACAGAACTGTGTTCTTTCTCCATACCTGTTCTCCCTACATAGCAATGACTGCATGTCACACAATCCATTCATCAAGTTTACTGATGATACCATGGTCCTTGGCCTCATCAAGAACAATGATGGGTCAGCCTATAGGGACCAGAAGACACACCTGGCAGCATGATATATGGATAGTAACCTGGAGCTTAACTTTGACAAAACTGTGGAAATGATCACTGAATTTCACAAATCGCAACCTCCACATCCTCCACTATTCATCAACAACACAGCAGTTAATGTTGTATGAGAACAACAGCAGAGACCTCAGATGGAAGACTCAGTCCACCACTATAATCAAACAAGCTCACCAAAGAATGTTCTTTATTGGGTTGCTGTTAAAACTTAATATCCAGTTCTACAGAGCCAATATTGAAAACGTCCTTACCTCTTCTATCACTGTGTGGTACCCATCATCCAATGCTGTAATAAAACAGGCTGGAACATATTGTGCAAACAGCCAGGAGGCTCACAGGGTGGGAGCAGGTCTCTGTGAGTGTTCTGCATGATGTGAGAGCCAGGAAGTGAGCCGGAAAGATTATGTCAGACCCATCCCACCCGGCCCACTCCCTCTTTACTGTACTGTAGGTGACTCCCCTGTGGCTGCAGGTTCAGCTCAATGAGCAACAGGACCACCAGGTACCTTAACAGCTATTTTCTGCAACCCATAAAGTTCGTCAGTAATGTTGCATGAACATTATAATAAACTGCGCTACATCCATACCAATTGCCCCATTTTCTGATGTATTTATTGTCTCCATTGTTCTATTTATTGTTATTGCTCTTTTATTTATTGTTGTTTTTTACCTTTTGACAAGCTAATAATAATGTTTAATTCTTATTCTCAATTTTTACTGTGCTGTCTCACCAGGGCAAATTCCTATGTACTCTGTGCATTTGGCAAATAAACTGATTCTGATAAACTTGGATGGTATTGCAACATGATTTTATATGCAATTAATCTATATGCTGTCAGAACAGCAACAATGGACCCCCCCCCCCCCCCCCCATCTAGTACCTACTCCTCCCATAACCCCAAACCTGTCAATTCTCAAGCTCCCCCACAACTCTAAAAATCTTTATTACTCCATATCTGTGAAATGAAAATAAGATCCATCAAATACTTTTTAACTTATCATATCTGCAAAGTAAAATGATGTCTGCGGTCATCTTTTCTTTTGTGCAGCGTTGCTTTTGTTTTGGTGTAATTTGTCTCAAAACTCATCTAATATTTTCACTCATGCAATTTGTCTTCAAAACTGGGAAAAGAATCTGCCAAATACTTTTAGATTTATTGCATTAACAAGATCAAATATCTGAACTTTCTTTTCTCTTTGTTATAATTATGGGGCACTGGTTCAATTTTTGTACGTGAATTTTTGTATTGTCTCAAAATGAAATAGGCACCAGATCCTGTGTTCCTGGGAAGTTTCAAAAAGATCTATGAAATTCAGCCTGAATATATACATTTATGGTGTATAATGTGGCATGCTGTGGGGCAGAAGTTTGACACATAGGCAAGGTGGAAACATGATTAATTACATCCAAAATAATTCAGCAATATTCAAAACTAGAAAATGGAAATGTGGCCCATGTGACAGGATTATCATCCCAGCAATAATTCATGAAGAAATTCTTAACAGAATTCAAGAAGTACATCGGGGCTCCACCAAGTGCAGGGAAAGAGCAAAAATGACAGTGGGGTGGCTTGGCATAGTGGAAAACATTAACAAGAAGATCTTAATATGCTCATTCTGCAGAGCTCACAGATCAGTTCAAAGGAAAGAGTCCCTTACTGCTACTCCTCTGCCTCCCGATTCTTGGTGCAGGTTTGTGTAAACTGACTGGTAGAACTTATTTGATAGTGGTGGTTAACTACTCATAGAGATAGCTCATTTGAAGACAGCCTTTAATTGGGGTGTTCTCTGTGAGCTAGTCTTCAACAATGGAACAGAGTTCACATCTGCTGAATTCCAGCAGTTCAGTCATGACTATGATTTCCGTCACACAACGTCCAGCCCACATTTCCTCCAGGGAAATGGTGCTGTGTAGAGGGTGGTCCAGGCAGAAATGTAGTCTCTACCAGCCAGACTGTCACCTGGTACTAATGTGCTGCCAAGCAATCCCCATTACTGCCACAGGGGTCTGCCCCACTCAGCTGCTGACATGCTATAAATACGATTTTCAGCCTGATTGTGTCAATCACGAGACAGTAGTAAAGAAAGACAAGGCAGCAAAAAGGTCCTTCTCTAACAGGAGACACTCAGCTCAAACCCTAACAGACCTGTTAACTGGTGAAACAGAAAGTCCTGCTTAAACTGGACTCAAAAAAGTTTAGAAAATCCATGCAGTTGTGGTCAATAAAACACCAGAGCTACGATCTTAATGGGTGCAGACAGAAGAAGTGCTGTCCTCCTAGAAACCATAAACACTACCAGTCTATACAGTACCTGATGGATCACATCTAACAGCGAGGGAAATTTTCAGGTTGGTCTCCAAGCTGGAACAAAAGTTGTTGTTCACTAAACTTCGTTTAGAACTTCATCCAGTGGAAGACTGATAAGACCACCCAAGCACTATTATGACATCTGAAATATACTCCTTTTGGGTAGAACAGCAAAAGTAATCCTGATATTGCAGTTGAACTGGTAACAGTTTTAGCTTGATATTATTTCTTGTGCAAAAGATTTAAAAATGAAAATAACATATTGTTTTAAGTAAACAGTCAACTAGACTCACATCTAGTGTCTCATTTTGAGTTTTAATGAGTGTCCATTTGAGTGAGTAATATGGGAGGACAGCTATAATGAGTTGGGGAATATACTGGTATGGGTTTGGAAAAGAATAGGTTAATGAAGGAATTAGAATTCTCAAAAAGAAGTGAGATGTAATGTGTTTTTATGGGCCTTTTATGAACTTCATTTTGGTATTGTGCATGTCACATTACCCTTTCTCATGGGTCTTGGTTGGCAGGAATACAACTAATGGCTGATGAAGTGTGTACAGCCATGGCCAAAAGTTTTGAGAATGACACAAATATTAATTTTCACAAACTGCTGCCTCGGTTTTTATAATGCCAATTTGCATGTACTCCAGAATGCTACGAAGAGTGACCAGATGAACTGCTATTAATTGCAATTAAGTCCCTCTTTGCCATGAAAATGAACTTAATCCCAAAAAACTCATTTCCACTAAATTTCAGCCCTGCCACAAAACGACCTGCTGATATCATTTCAGTGATTCTCTCATTAACACAACTGACAGTGTTAATGAGGACAAGGCTGGAGATCACTCTGACAGACTGATCGAGTTAGAATAGCAGATTGGATGCTTTAAAAGCAGGGTGGTGCTTGAAATCATTGATCTTCCTCTGTTAACCATGGTTACCTGCAGGGAAACATGCAGTCATCGTTGCTTTGCACAAAAAGGGCTTCACAAGCAAGCATATTGCTACTAGTAAGACTGCACCTAAATGAACCATTTATTGGATCAAGAACTTCAAGGAAAGAGATTTGATTGTTGTGAAGAAAGCTTCAGATTGCCCAAGAAAGTCCAGCAAGCACCAGGACTGTCTCCTAAAGTCGATTCAGCTGCGGGATTGGGGCACCACCAGTACAGAGTTTGCTCAGGAATGGCATAAGACAGGTGTAAGTGTATTTGCATGCACAGAGAGGTGAAGACTTTTGGAGGATGGCCTGGTGTCAAGAAGGGCAGCAAAAGACATGCTGGTGAACAATGCTTTTTCCAGCATTATGGAGCACCGTGTCATGGGGCAAAGGTGATAAGTGCTTTGTACCTCCATTATCTTACATTGTTCTGTTGTCTTAAAGAATACTTACAGAAGTATAATTCATCTTCTTTATATTTCTTTTCTTTTGAGTTTATGTGCACATATGACATTGAGGCAATCCAAAAGTCATGAAAAGTTATCAGGTTACGTTACTTAAATAGTGTGATTCGTGGATTAGGTTACTGACTAGATTTTTTAACAAGTTTAGTAGTTGCACCAGAATAATTTTCAAAAAAAAACCCTCCCAACTTGATTAAATATGTGTATTATAGTATGGAACATAACAAACTGCTGTTAAGAGTAAAGAAAGAAAAGCATATTGAGCTGACCTGGAGGGCCTGGTGCACCAGCTAAACCACATAAACCTGAAAATAAAAAACAATAACATTATAACGTTATGTTGCTAACAGTCTGGCTGACACTCAAACACTAAAGTAGAATGTGTGCTTTCCTAATCTGTTTGGCACAGACATACCTTCATGACCCTGATTCCCCTTGAGACCTGGACATCCAGGTATTCCTGTCTCTCCTTTAATATACCTGGGCATCTTAATCAGCTGTGTAGACAGAAAGCCCTCTAAAAATTAAGTCACAATACACATAGCCATGGGTTGGATCTGAATGACAGGTATTGAAACGATAACTACTGTGTGCATCCGTGTGGTCAGTATAAATGTGTTCAAAGCAATGTACTGCCCAAAGGTGCCATTAACTCAACTCAGTTTGATTCAATTCAATACAATTCAGTTCAATTTGTAAAGCTTATTTTCAGAAAATTACATTGTTTCAAAGCACTTCCCATTATTCCTGCCCAAAACCCCCAAGTGAGCAAGCCAGAGGTGACAGTGGCAAGGTAAAATTCCTTAGAAGGATTTAAAATTATGAACATTTAAAAATAATAATTTTTATCTGAATTATTCTTACTTCTCCTGGGAGACCAGAGGGGCCTGGGTCTCCTCTGTAGCCCTGTAGAAATGGTAATAAAGCATTAGCCATAAAACAAGCCAGCAGAGAAGCCACTGGATAAAAGTGAATACTTTTTCATAAACATCTAGGTCTAAACTCACTGGTGTCCCCGGTGCCCCTATTTCGCCAGTGCAACCTTTTGCTCCTTTTGATCCCTGAAAGTGAGTGAAATTTTAAGAAGTCTATCCTGAAGGTGAATGATACATGACATACACAATCCATTTTGTATGTTAGATTATAATTTGTTCACTACTATACAATACTACACATTTAAATACCACAAGCATCTTTCCAGCAAAGTGAAGGACTGACTCTCTGAGCTGAGTGTCTCCTTGCAGAATACAACAGCATAAATTCTTCTGAAATTATGAAAGTCCACAATTTGCCATCTATCTGCTAGCTTACCCAATCACCACAGGACCCAGACACTCCTGCCTTCCCAGGTGGCCCCTGTCCCAATGATAAGTTGATTACATGCATGTAAGTCATGAGCACTGGAATGTTGTATTTATTAGTCAAATGACACATCAGTTTGAAAAAAATACCTCTTGGCCACATTCTCCCCGAAGACCTTTTACTCCCTTTAATCCGAATTGTCCAGGTGAACCCTGTTTAGAAATAGTGAATCACAGAATGGACTTACAAGCTGCACAAATACAATGACGATGAAATAAAAATAATATAGAGGGACAAGGATACACCAAAAGATGCAAAAAAACACTACTGTAGTACAAGAATTCCAAAGTATATTTTCCCATAACTGTTTAGTCAAAGTGGGGTTACAGTGGGCTTATCTTCAGTAGTGTAAGGACCGTATCTAGGGTTCAGCCACACAGAATCGTGTGATGCGTTGAGTGTCTTTTGGATATGCGTGCATGACTAAGAGGCAACAGTGAAAAAAGGAGGTGAAAAAGGAGACAGCAAGCCATATAAAAGAAACAGACCAGTGTATTGATAGATGATTTACAGACTACTGTTGTTAACACTGGGAAGGACTCATGCCAAAACAACAAACAAAATCCCACAACTAACTAAAGAAAAGAAACTTATTTCTAACTGAACTTAACACCTAAAAATAGGGGCAATGAATCCCTGCAACTGGTGCACATATGCACAAACATATACAACCAAGACTGCAAAAGAGGCAAGAGCAATAATTGTAATCAAAACTCAAATCCCAGTAAAGTAAATACAGTGCATCTCTGAATCAGAAATGAAATAAGCAAGAGAAGTGGTGTGTTTTCAGCTAAATGCTGTTTTTATTCACTTCCTGGTGATGACATATTTCAGGTAAGATGGGACCTGGACTGGAATTCTGTAGCAAGAAGAAGAAGATAAATGAAGATAAAATGAGGTTTGTTGAAAGTGGAGCAGAGGCAGAAGATGGAATGCAATTTGTTGAAGGGAGAGCCTTCACACACAAGCTTTACATTCAAACTGAACACCTAACAGAATATAACACTGAAGGCATACCCTCACACAGAGTATGCAACAAAAGCTGGGGAAAACACAGGGAGAACATGTGAATGGGAGGGATCTAGAGTATACGGAGAAAGCCAGGGAAAATGCTGGGAGAACATGTGAATGGAAGAGATCCAGAGTATGCTGAGAAACCCCATGGAAACACAGGGAGAACATGCAAATTGGAGGGATCTAGAATATACGGAGAAAGCAAGGGAAAATGCTGGGAGAACATGTGAATGGGAGGGATCCAGAGTATGAAGAGAAAACCAATGCAAACACATGGAAAATGCTCCATATTTTGGATCAACAGAGGTGGCTTGGACCAGAGATGGATCTAAGGGGTGGCCATGGCCTCCCCTAGTACATACCTGGCCCAAGTCACACAAAACATGTAGTAATACTTACTTTCAAAACTGTACACTTCAACATTTGTACAGACTGCCACACACAAAAAAACATACAAATGAAATATTAATGTTCAGTTATATATGGTTTGCAGCACTTACAGGGTTACCACGGTGGCCCTTGAATCCTGGATCTCCTGGCTCACCCTGAATCAAATAAATATAAGAAATTTAAATATAACAAATTTTAAATTGGTTCCAGGCAATCCACCAGCCTCTTTCAAGGCAGTGCAAATTAGCGTGTGTGATAGTGTATACCTTTAGTTCCCGGGGTCCTTCTATGAATAACTTCTTTCCTTCCTTCCCTGGTGTCCCCTGTGGGCCTTGACTACCCTAGAAAAAGAAACCAAATTACTAGAATTCACTCTTTTTTCATATTGTACATAAATTGCTGTTTTTAGCTGCTCTATCACCACTGCAACCTAGAGAGTCATAACTCTGTAAATATTAAAAGCAAGTACAGCTAAGAGTGTCACCAGCTGAAATGATTGTACAACGTAAAAGACGTTTATAGGTTGAAGTGGCACTATTACTAAAATCAGAGATAAATGCTATTATAGACAAAAATTGACTATTCAGTGCTGCTGGTTAATCTACTGTAAGACTGACTAGACTGCCAACAGATTTAACTTACTTTCTGCCCTTGAGATCCTGGAGCACCAGGACGCCCTTCTTTACCCTTCAAATTTTTGGAGAATGGTTAAAATTATATATAGACACATATCCTGAGATTTCAGTTGTGCAAATGTAATTGTGTCACAGAGGAAAAACAACCCAGAAACTGTGGGGCCCCACCTTTTCTCCTGGTGCACCAGGTTGTCCCAGTGGTCCCTATAAGGAACATGAGATTCAAAATTTGATCTAAGCAAGTTTTAGAGCTGTACATTATTATAAAATCACAAGATCCTCTCACCATCCTGCCACATGGCCCTGCCGGTCCACATGCACCGAGAATGCCGGGATTCCCTGGTTGACCCTATCATAGAGAAAAACAGAGCTACACACAAAAGTAGGGCTACTGACGGAAAGTACCTTTACAGAATCACACATAATGGAGTGATTCGTATATTGCAGCAGAATCTGATTCCCTTACCATTTTCCCCTTTATTCCTGGCAGCCCACATTCACCTTTTACTGCCTGTATTTCTTCAAAGAAATAGCAGGCACCCTATACAAACAAAATCCAATAAATAAATAAGTAGAAAAATATATACAAAAATACACACACATACATCAAAGTACCATGGATACGGCATCAATTCAAGCTCACAGACATAATCAGCAGTCACATTCATAAATATAATCCACTGTGTTGAAAGTCTAAAAGTTGCTTTGTGTACAGAGAATATGGTGAATGAATAGATAAAATCAAGAAAACGTGCCTTGGGTCCAGGTAGTCCTCGGGGACCCTGAAAATATAAGCAAGAGATACATTCAATGACAGTCTAATCACTTTATGAAACATACAGCTTTACAAAATAAATGATGAGAATGAGGAATAATGTCACACAGTTAGCCAACAGAGTAGTCTATGATTAATTGAGTCTCTGACAGCTCCATCACTTACAGGAGGTCCTTTACATCCAGATGGACCAATAAACCCTCGGGGTCCCAAGTCACCCTAGAGAGAAATGGCATGTTATAATTCTGGCTGGTGGAAAAGTTTTACATGTCTATGGTAATATATATATATTGTGCAGATATGTGCATGCAGTACTTATACCAACAGGCAGGTTATAATACCATCAGGTTAGACACTAAAGACCTATGAAAACCGCATTAATGTACCTTTGTCCCATTGCATCCTGGAACTCCTGGAGGTCCCATTTTCCCTGGTTTTCCTGGGATTCCCTGCAAAATTATGCAATCATGTATTCAAACAATGTAGACTAAAAGGAGTGTGTCATATACAATACAACCAGGATAATTCGCAGTGTAAATGCATGCCATTTTATATGCATGCATGTGGATTTTAGCTGAATTCATTTCATACTGCCAGCTCACAGGTGCTTGAAAATTTATCAGGGCTGGGAACTACAGAAAAAGCTCACCGGCTGCCCATGTTGTCCGGCGAATCCCGGTTCTCCAAGCAAGCCCTGTAGCACAGACCAGGATAAAATGATTCAATGCCTCACTAAACACTCAGCTATAAAAAGGAATCAAAAGATTTAATTGAATTTTTAGGAACTGATAAATTCACTTTATGAACTGTATAAACATTAATTTAAAATATAAAGCTTTTGTTCAAAAAGATTTTGTTGTTTATCAATATGTTGCATGTCTTTATCTTGATTTTGTAGTAAAGTACTCAAAAAACAGAAAAATTAAGATATTGTGCTGCATGTGAATAAGAATTAAATAAACACCTGCTGAAACTGTACAATGCCTGAGTAATCCCTTCATGTACAATATGCTGGTGCACAGCTCAATTTTTTTAAATAAAAACATTTGAGTTATGTCCAAGCTAAAAGCAACAACAATTACTCTTACTCTTAAGCTAATGTGACACAAGTGTATGATTAAAAGTGAATTTATAAAATTCCAGGGATAATAACCTAAACAAGGTAGGGAACATTTTTTATGGAACAAAGGAAAAATTTCTTAATGTAAATAATTGGACACACTTAATAGTAAGAAAGATAATTAACAGTATTTAAGTCAAGCATTTAGTTATTAATTATCCTAATTATCAAGATGAGTAAAAGTTAATGAGTAAGTCTCAATGAATTCCTCTATTTTTAAATAATTTCCGTAAATAAAGGGTACTGCTCACCTGAGCCCCTTTTGAACCTGTAAAACCAGGTATTCCCATTTCCCCCTATTCAGCAAAAATACAAATACATTAACATTCATAATAAGCAGGACAACTGTGAAAACTACATTGTTCAGACACTCAAGTAGAAGGGGAAATAAGGTTTATATAAAAGAGTGTGTTGTCAGATATGCCTCACTGGAATTAATCAATGGCTCGGTGAGTCTCACTCCTCTGGGGGGGGGGGCAGGGGTCGTCATGTTGCAATTAGGATTGCCATCTGTCCCTTATAATATGGGATGATCCTGAATTGGAACATGCTGTGTCCCGTATTATATGGGCCGATGGTGGCAACCCTAATTGCAATAATTGACCTGTTAAAAATGATGTTCAGTAGAGACTCATGTTTGCATACAGTAAAATATCACAAAATGAGAAATATGAAAAGCATTTCTACATTATCTGTCTATGGATTATTGTGTACAAATGATATATGAAAGGATTACGCCCATGTAAAAAGCCTTGGGGCGACTATGGCTTGAAAGGCACTATATCAATATAGATTGAAAGGAATGGAATTACAGTAATACAAATTGAGGTAGAAGCAAAACTAGCATAAATGGGTGTCATAATCAAGTTTGGGAAGTAATGCATTAAAAGGTTTTGGTGGTGCATGAAGAGAGAAGATGGTGGATTACGCCATAATAATTTATGTAATAAATGAACAAACTGGATAGCACATGCTATACTCTATAGGTAGTGGATACATACTATTGGACCTTGAATTCCAGGAGGTCCTTCAGTCCCTGGGAATCCGGTTTTTCCTTGAGGGCCAGCTATCCCTGGGAAGCCCTTTTCACCCTAGAAGATGATTGATTTAGCATACATTATTTTACATAATTCATCTTTCTCCACTCATTTACATATATTAGTTCAACATATAATTTCGATGCAGAGCTGGGAATTGATATCATGCTACTTTAATCAAAGCAAGGTCTGTCTAGACCAGAGGTCAGCAACCTTTTTAAAGCAAGTAGCCGTTTTATCCTAAGTGTCGGACCTAAGATTTTCAAAGAGCCACAATAGATTGAAAAGAGGATTTCAGATATGACTTTTAAATGCAATACGGGTATATGTGCATTTAACACAAAAACAAAACTTCAAGTACTTTAAAAAAAAAAAGAAAATTTCAGGTGGCATCTGTTTTAAATCACTCGGAAGCGTGACCGTGTGAAGGTGACTAACATCACAATATTGTTCAGTTCTGTAACAATAGTCTTCAGCCTTACCTCTTCTTTCTGAGTAAATTTCATTTGCCTCTGCAGTCGTTTGGCCTTCACTCTCCACTTCAGTACTTGTAACTGTGCTGACCGAGCAGTGTAAAATGTACTCACCACTATAAACTCAGCTGACTATAATATGTAAATCGCAGAAAATATAATAATTTGACCAGGGAAGGCATAGTATGGAAGCGTATTATTGCTATGACATAAAAAAAATATTCTCACTATCACGTTATAACGTGAAAATATTACTTTATAACGTGAAAACATCATGTTAAAACGAGAAATCGTATCACATGATAACGTGAAAATATCACGTTATAACGTGAAACCGTATCACATTAAAACGTGAAACCGCATCACGTTATAACATGAAAATATTACGTTATAACAAGAAAACCTATCCCGATAGGATTAAAGGATCAATTGATCAAGGGCAGAGTCACACTCCCTTCCTGTCTCGGGAGCCCGCACCACTGAAAACTGCTCCCTACACACTCTGGCGGGAGTGTGACTCGAAATGAAGGCGGAGTGTCGAGGGTATAGTTTGGGATTGGGCCCTAAGCTCTCTTTTGTAACTCGTGTAAATGATTGTTTCTGTGTATGTAAACACATAAAACGTATGTAACTCATCGTACGACATTGTATCTTGTTAAAGTACAGATATAGAGGATAAAACAAATTTAAAAAGTTGCGGATCTGAAAACGGTTTGTTACTTAACAGGCTGTGAAACGCCTGTTAATATCGATTGAAAAGTTCAAAACAGCAGACATGAACTTGGCAATAAAGTGCCTGTTAGATTGTAAGTGTGTATCAGATACATGGTAACACTTCTTTTCATGAAAAAAATAAATGTCAGTCTTTTTAAAACGTCTGTGTGTCGTTCTAATCTATGTTTAAATAGTGTGTGTGTGTGTGTGTATGTATGTATATATGTATGTATATATATACAGTGGTACCTTGGTTCTCAAACTTAATCCGTTCCGGACTCCGGATCGAATCCTAAAAGTTTGAGTTCTGATCAAATTTTTCCCATAAGAAATAATGGAAAACCAATTAATTGGTTCACGGCCCCCCAAAATTACACCTAAATATGTTTTTTTTTTTTTTTGAACAGGATAAAACAAGAAGAGCATTTTTTTCTTAATGGCTTCCAAAACAATAAAGATCTTATCCCAACATTACCC
>JAODLC010000040.1:18396986-18409894 GCA_026781145.1 Hippopotamyrus pictus | reverse complement strand
CCGACAAGTTGTCCGGCTAAGCAAAAAATCTGGCTTTTTCCATATGGATCCATGGTATTGCTATTTCTGTGGCAAATAGAACGCATCCGACTCGGTTTTTCCGAGTTTTTACCGGATGTGATGTAATCTCGGATTCCGAAAATCGGATCCCGAGGCAAATGGAATGCAGGATTAGAACCATTTTTACATAATTTTCAAATAAAGATGCTATAATTTAAATAATTAATCAAATAACTAACATTGTTAAGGGTACATTTTCATAACTAAACATCCATCTATCCATTTTCCAACCTACTTATCCTACTGGGTCGCAGGCGGTCCGGAGCCTATCCCAGAAGCAATGGGCACGAGGCAGGGAACAACCCTGGATGGGAGGGCCAGCCCATCGCAGGGCACACTCACACACCAGGCACTCACACATGCACACCTATGGGCAATTTAGAAACTCTACCCAAATGATTACATAATATAATCACTAAGATGGTAGATGTATTCATTGTGTTTGTACTTGTATTTGTATTTGTTTTACTCTTTTCTAACAATATGCACCTACAACAACAAGCCCATTTTGCTCTAATTTATAGTCTACATTATAGTTTTATATTGCAATTTTGACCTCTTATTATGTCATCAGCATTATTATGTTGTTCAAAAAAATCTATCATTGTGTTTTTGTCATCTGTTTTGGCTGATCTCTGTGTCAGCATAGCAGGCAAAAATTCAAATAAAGAACAACGTAGAAAATGATGAGTGAGTTGGAGCACTCAAATTTACAAGCAAGATTATAAACTACTTTTTACATAACTACTTATGTAAAAAGATTACATAACTACTTAGTTATGAAAGGATTCAAGAAGCACTCACTAATTAACTATTGATCTTAAGTACTAGATGATAAACTACTTGCGAAGCTTTCAGGAAACACACCCCAGATCTGGTCATTTTGCAGGCCATGAGAGATTTTCAGATTCACTTTCATGTTCATCAAACCACTTTGTCACCAGTCTTGTTTGTGCATTATCTTCCTGATCCATGCCACCACCTTCAGCGTACACTGTTTAAATCACTGGGTGAATGTGGTCCTAAAGAATGGTTCGGTGGTCTGTGGCAGTGATGTGCCCATCTAGAACAAGTACTGGACCAAGGGAATGCCATGATATTGAAGCCCAAACCATTACTGATCCACCACCATGCAGCACTCTGGGTACACAACAGTCCAGGTGGTAAGCCACTTTGGGGCTTCTCCACACCGTAAATGTCTCGGATGTGAGGGAGACAGTGAAGGTGGACTCATCAAAGAATACTCTGTGTTTAACATTGTCCACAGCCCGAGATTTGCACTGCTGGCACAACTGAAACTGATGTTTGACATTGGCACAAGTGACAAAGGTTTGGCTGTAGCAGCCTCACCATGAATATTGACCCTATGGTGCTCCTGACAAACAGTCTTGGTGGAAACAGGAGAGTTGAGGTGTGCATTCAATTCTGCAGTGAGTTGGGCAGCTGCTGTGGTTTTATGTTTTTTTGATACAATCCGGGTTAGTACCTGGACGTCCCTTTCAGGTAGCATCCTCTTGCATCCACAGTTATTCCTATTAAATGTGGTCCATCTTTCGTGGTAGTATTCCAACATTACCTTGGATACCATGACTCTCGATACACAAATACTTGCTGTCCTGGTCATGAGATGCACACCATGCGTGAGATGCGTTTTTATGTCTCCCATCATGTTGTGTATATTCCAGTATTTTATTGTACTGCTGTGCTATTGCTCTACTAACTCAACCTTCACACTCAGTTCTTACTGATGGAATATCTATCACACATAGATAGGCGTGAAATCTGTACTGGCCAGTGTTTCAGTTTCATATTCCAGCCCTGGTAGGTCTCCATAATCATCCTACTCATACTAAAATTATTACTCATACTTTTCTCCCTTTTGAGTAGCAATATACAGCATGTGTAAGGGCAGTCAAAGAAATAATAATGCATTATGACTTTAAAATGAGTGCAATGCTTTAACACCATAGATTTTCCAGCACTAATACACTCATGCGCACACACATACATACACACACACATATACACACACACACAAACAGAGTCAGCCTTTGGTGTCAACAGCGGATTTGTTCCAGGACCCCCTGCAAACACCAACATATGCAGATGCTCTTAAAGTCTTTTATTTAAAAGGGCATAGTATTTCCATATAACCTACGGAGATACTTCCCATATGCTTTAAATCATCTCTCGATTACTTATCATATCTAATACATTGCAAATAACAAGGGAAAGTACTGCAGCTAAAAATTACTTGATAATGTCAAATAATAATGGTTTTCTGGCTTCACTTGAAAGACTTGGGATAAGACACTGAATTTTAATGAGTATCCTTTGTTATCAGCACAATAAAGCATATTGGATAAACAAGAAAGAAGAGCATCTAGTAGTCAGCCTCACCGACATGGCAAAACAATGCTATGAGTGGAAAAAAAATTTGCACTGCATAGTGCAACTTTATCTCTTGCATGTGTCTAATGTGATGTTTTTAATATTCTACTTCGAATACACTTCACCCTTGTCAGCCCAAGTATGCTTACCTGTTGAGATTTGCTAAGCAAGGTTATCTCTTAGTACACTTACGTCTAGTTATGTCTAGATTGCTTCCTGTTTGTGCTACCAGTCACTAGACACTGAGACGCTGAGAAACTGACAAAATTTTCTTTTAGACAGAAGTAGATTTAAGATTATGGAACTTAAAAGATGCATATGGGTCTACCTTTTAGAACTATATATTTACAGTATTATCATCTAAATTCACCTGTATAGTTATAGGTATAAATTTTGTGAAATTATTGCCCTAAAATATCTCTTTCATTTGGAATGGTATCTCAGCAAAGTGAATAATATTTGATTAAGGTTTTGAAGGAACTTAACTGAGAAGCACCAAGTTATGATGTTTACATCCACCCATCACCTAATCATTTATCCCAGTCAGGGATTCCTGGAGCTTTTGTAGCATAAGCCACATGTGTGCACCCACTCACACACACTGGGCAAGTTACAGACATGAGGTAGGCTAATTGCATGTCTATGAACTGTGGGTAGAAAATATATATGCAAAATTATTCAGAAATATAAATAATCTTCATGTTTTGATAATCTTCATGTTTTGTTTTATGTGGATATATTCAAGAGGTTTTCAAGCAATGCTCTTCAGTAGTAAGTAATATATTTTATTTTTGGTATTGGTATTCAGGTATTTTAGATATTATAGTAATTTAGGGGATACTCTGTACTAACAGTTCTTCAGACAAATTCTCAAGTATCTATCATAAATGTGAAAGGTGATAAGAATATGAAATCACCCTTCATTACTGATTAGATTTCATCTTGAAAAAAGTTTTACATCCAGCAAATCTTAAATAATCACTGTTTTACAAAACAAATTCCATAGTACGTATAAATACCATAGTCCAAATTTCACAGAAGACTCCATAGTTCTAGATTATGTATGAGACACAGGGTGTGATCACAGGACAAGTTTTGTTATAAACCATCAAAACTGAAGGATTTTGAAAGACTCACACAAGCACAGAAAGAACATGTCACTTTGCATATGGAAATATGGGATTGGATTCAAATATACAAACCCAGAGTTGTGAAGCAGTGATACATTTGGAGCAACCATGTTAGTCAAAGAAAAAATATAGATAATGCAGGGTTTCACTATACTGTATTCTCAAGACTTGTCTTCTTTCATGTACTTGGTACCCAGCAGAATAATCACAGCTGGTAAGTGCAGGGGAAGCATAACTGTCAGTGGACCATGTACCCCTATCCCTGAAAGCTCTAATCTCTCATGCCTGAAAGCAGTGAAAATGAGGCATGTGTGCTAGTAACTCGTCAGCCATGGTGCTGTGCTCTTTAGAGCTGTGTTTGAATAAATAGAAATCTCTTAGTTTGCACAAAATAAATTTTTGAAACGCTATTGTGGTTTGATATTACATGGTTAAAAAATAGATTTTCATATTACCTTTAACATCATGTTTCAGATTTTTTTTTTATTAATTTGCTTTAAATGTGTCAGAAGCCCGGCTGGCTGGCTTGGTGATCGGGAATGGAATGCAAGCCGCCTAGTGGGCCACTTTTGATAAGTTCAGCTGGAGCTGTGGGATGAACCAAATGACAGGTTAAGGCGCCCGATGCTAGACCCCAGAAAAGATGTTGGTTGATATAGACAGCAGGACAATGGTCATTGTGGTCGTAATCTGCTAAGGAGTGTGTAACAACTCACCTGCCGAATCAAATAGCCCTGAAAATGGAGGGCTCTGGAGTGTCGGGTCCATACCCGGCCGTTGCTGCCATGCCTAGGGCATGGGCCCAGGTGTAGCCACTCTGGGTGCAGATCTTCGTCGTAATAGCAAATATTCAAACGAGAACTTTGAAGGCTAAAGTGGAGAAGGGTTCCATCTGAACAGCAGTTGAACATGGGTAAGTTGGTTCTAAGAGATTGGCAAACACCGTTTGGAAGGGAGGGGCGCTGGCCTCCGTCACCACTGGCCGATCAAAAGGGAGTCTCTTTTCTTTGTAAATGGCAGGGTACCCTGGAATAGGTTTGCCCCAAGATAGGGGCTGGGGCCCTGGAAAGCTTCCTGGTTCTGGCTGCATCCAGTGTACTATCCGGTGAAAATCCGGTGGAGAGGGTGTAAATCTCGTGTCAGGCTGTACCTATATCTGCAGCAGGTCTCCAAAGTGAACAGCCTCTGGCATGTTAGATCACTGTTGATAAGGGAAGGCAGCAAGTCAGTTCTGAGACTTTGGGATAAAGATTGGCTCTAAGGGCTGAGTCAATCGGGCTGGTGTGCAAAGCAAGGCTGGGAGCGTGGTGCGGCTGGAGAAGTCGCCCACTGCCCTCGTGTGTCGTGCGCTGTCCGCGCGTGGTGGGTGGCCTGATCCTGCTCAGTCCTCCGTCCCCCCCAACTGGTTCCGCTGGTGCTCTGTTGGTACTCAAATGACCATGTCAGTGTGGTGGATGGCCCCTTTGCCGGAGGCTCTTAAGTACAAGGGCAGACAGGAAGATGAGAATTCTGGCACGCTGTTTGTGTGCATCTGACCAGCAGTGGGCTGCTCAGATAGGGCTCTCCCAGCATAAACGGCATGTGCACCATAAGGTTCGGAATGCGCGCCAAATTGGGAAGGCCAATACTGACTCTTGGCGCAGGGCCCATACTAGTTACTGGTTCAAGGTGGAGGTGGAGGCCTTGCAGAGGCTGAAGACCAAGTATGTAGTGCCATCGCAGCAACTTTATTACAGGAGTGCTGGAGGCACTGCATAATGCAGCGGCGGGGTATTATGGAGAGGTGGCAAGGCCCTGGGTAGACGACTGAATGAGGTTCATGCGAACTTCAAAGGAAAGTGGGAAAGTAGGGGTACTTTAACTGGGCTGGGCGGGTTATTTCCTCTGAAATAGCAGATAACAAATATCTTAGTTGACTGACCTACCCCCAAAAGGTTGTAAATAGCATCTGCCAGGTCAACAATGCAACCACCTCAGGTCCTGAATGGGTCACAAACGAGTGATTGCCGAGAAGGACCCTACTGGAGAGAGGACAGTCTTCAAATGGCTGATTTCCAGGTTTATTGATCTTAAGGCTCATCTACTCAACAGAAGTCGAGAGCTTTTCAGTGTAGTGCTAGACCCCATCATCCATGCACTGGATATCGTAGGATGCAAATACAGGGTGGGTTTGGCCCACTTTACAACATTTGCTTTCACTGATTATCTGGTGCAGTGTTTCCCCTAGGTTTACAGCTTTTTTTTTGGGGGGGGGGGGGGGGGAGACAGACACCGACAGGATTCATGGTGTTCATATGTTTCTTTTATTGAAAGCAGTCAATATAACAACTGAACTAAACATCAGAACATTTCTTTTTATGACCATTATCCACAAAGTTTGCAGCTTTTGTCACTGCAGTGTATCCTTCTGGGCTTCTGGAAGAATATTTCTAGAGCCTCTTGATATGGAAAGTCAGAAACGTCTGGCTCATTTATTGAGATCCGCATGCAGGCTGCAAGATGGTCTCCTTGCAGCCTATTGCAGATGTTTGTCTTGACCTGCAAATACATTAACCGTTAGGTAGGGCTGAACGATTTGGGGAAAATATCTAATTGTGATATTTTCTGACAGACATTGCGATTACAATTTGATTTGGGATATAATTTTTATAAGTCAAGCATCTGTTCAATATTCAGTGTGTAATAAATTTAAAATATGATGTAGCATTACCGCATGAGATACCGTCAAAATATTAACTCGTCTATATTCTAATGCAAGGATGAGAATTTAAATATTTGGTGTGCTAAGTTAAAGTAATAATGAAAACAACTGCAGCAAACAAAAACAATATAGCGATCTTGCAGCTAACAGCTTGGCCCCTAATAAAACTAGAACCGCCTTTTCCCACACCAGTAAACAAGCAAGAACTACTTCGGTGTATGTGTAACCTACATGATATTTGACAATTGATTTTTTTTTTTTTGAAGTTTTTGTCTTTAGTGGGACATGTGTATATGTGTATATGTACACACATTCTGTTATTTCATTATGTAACTCTATGTGTGCACTTTTATTTTGTTTAAGCAATTTTTGCCCTTTTGTTTAGTTATATAATTTTTTTGAGCTTACCGGGCAATTGCACTTTTTTGTAAGTGAATGAGGCATATTTTTGGTAATATCGCGGCAGCTCAGAGCAACGTATGCTCTGCGTAATTACGCTCTGCGGAGGTAGTGAGCTGGGTGAAAAGCTGAGCTGGCGCCTAAACTACTTCTTTCTAGCTACCAAAATCTGCCTCCCTTGCCAGGACAAGCCGCCGGCAAAGCAACCACGTCATCATTTCGCCTCTTCCTTCCCACTGAAGAAGCATAAAGAGCGCCAACTTCCATTACAGTGATCCCCCGCTATATCGCGGTTCAGCTATCGCACCCCTGCTATTTCATGGATTTTTCCCCAACGCGTCACAGTTCTCTGCATATCGCATACCTTGCTTGTGATCCGATAGTTTTCATTTTGTTTTAAGCACTATGATGGCTCCCAAGCATCCTGCATCTTCTAAGCCTTCTGGTAGTAGTGAGCTTAAGCGCCAGAGGAAGACCTTGACCATTCAGGAGAAGGTAAAACTCCTGGATATACCTCAGGAAGGAAAGCATTACGCCGGCGTCACTCACCATTATTAAAATTATTCTTATTCTTAACTTATTCTATTACGTATACAGAGAGAGAGATGTGCATACACACACACTGTCATGTTCGCGGAAGACAGAGAACGGGGATCCAGTCCCACAGGGGTTCGGGAAACCGGTCCCTCTGCCTGGATGGCAGAGCTAAGGCAGGAAACACTAGTGGGATTCCCCACGTGTAGGGCTGGTGCTAAAGTACAAGAGCGGCTCGCAGTGATCGTGGTCAGAGTTCGAGGTCCGGGGTCGAAGCCAGGGGGAATCCGTCCGACGAGTAGACACAAGGACATGGAACACGAGGAGGGTGATGAAGGACCTGGATGAATAGGTATGTCAGGGACGGGAACGGGTCTAAGGAGGGAAGGTAAGGAGGCAAGGATCACACAACGGGTCGACAGGCAAGGCGGGGAGAAGCGGGTTAACGAGAGACAGCAAAAACGCTTGGTAAGGCATGAGAACATCGGCTCAATACTTCGCAAGGCACTCCTGCATAAGTATTGCTTTTAAACCTGGTCTAATCAGCTGTTAAGGTGGTGCCTCTGTCTGGTCCCGCCCCTGTGGGCGTGACAGTACCCCCCCCCGATGGCCGCCTCCTGGAGGCCAGCGATGCTTGCGTGGTCGACCCCGCGGGCAAGGGGTCGGCTTGTCCGGGTAGGCTTGGTGGAAAACCTCCCTCATGGCCTGATCCCTCACGGTGGAAGCCGGAACCCAACAGCTTTTGTCCGGACTATCCCCTGTCCAGTCCACGAGGTACTGGAGCTGTCCCCGACGTCTTCGGGAGTCAAGAAGAGACTGAATTTGAGAAGAGGGACCTTCCTCGGTGACGGGAGGGAGCTGCTCCTCGTTGGTTTCCGAGGTAGGACGTAGTGCACTATACCTTGCTGGCTTGAGAAGGGATATATGAAAGGTCAGACAAATACGGTAAATACGGGGGAGTTGCAGCCTCACCGTCACTGGTCCTGTTCGCCGTAAGATTCGGAAAGGTCCGATGTAACGGGGCGTTAATTTGCGGCACCCAGGGATTCCGGAGGTTTTTCGTGGATAACCACACCATCTGACCTGCCCGATAGGGGAACCCCAGTCTGCGATGTCGGTCGGCTTGTACCTTGTGGCGCCTCGATTGAGTACGAAGGGCGGTCTGTATACGACGCCAAGCCATTTTGCAGTCCTGATACCATGCTTTTAGGTACGGGTCCCGGAGGAGAGTCCCAGGGGAACAGGGGAGGCTGGAAACCCAGCACACACTGAAACGGAGTTATATGAATGGTTGGACTTACTCGGGAGTTCAACGAATACTCCATCCAGATTAGATGAGATGACCAGCTTGTCGGATCAGAGTGACACAGGAGTCGCAGAGCTTTAGAATCCTCTTGGTTCGTCTGCTCGGCTAGACCGTTCGACTGAGGGTGGTATGCGGAAGTAAGACTCAATGACACCTGTAGCTTTTCACAGAACTACCGAAACACCCTAGAAGCGAACTGAGGTCCCTGATCAGAGACGATGTCTTCGGGTATGCCCGTGAACCTGAAAAGCTCATGAATTAAGACTTCTGCCTGTTCGATTGCCGTCGGTAGTTTCGGGAGGGCGACCAGACAACACATCTTGGAAAATTGGTCAACAACAGTGAGAATTACAGTTTTACCTGAGGAGCATGGCAGATCCGTGATGAAATCCATGGCCACATGTGACCATAGTCTAGAAGGAACCGGGAGGGATTGCAGGAGGCCGGCGAGTCATAGGGAGGGTGACTTACATCTAGCGCAATCCGGGCAGCTGTCCACGAAGGCTTGAACATGCTGACGCCACCCGGGCCACCAGTACCGGCGAGACAGGAGGAGCTGGGTCATGGTTATACCGGGATCTCCGGTCCCGGGATGGGCGTGAATCCATTTCATCAGTTCCAATCGGTGCGGACGAGAAACGTATGGCAGACCAGGGGGACAGCCAGACGGGATGGTGCGATTCTCATTCTCTAACCATATGGTCTCCTCCAATCCCCAGGTGATAGATGAGATGAAACAAGCAGGATCGAGGACGGGGTACATATGGTCCTCACTCTCAGGAGGGTCGAACTGCCGGGATAGAGCGTCTGCCTTGATGTTCTTCTTTCCTGAAAGATAACTGACTCGGAAGACAAAACGTGCAAACCACTGAGCCCAACGGGCTTGGCGTTAGGAGAGGCATTTGGCGGATTGGAGGTACTCCAAATTACAATGGTCTGTTAACACCACAAAGGGGTGACGAGCCCCCTCCAACCAGTGTCGCCATTCTTCCATAGCCAGCTTCATAGTGAGTAGTTCTCTATCACCCACTTCATAATTACTTTCCGCCGCAGTTAACTTCCGGGAGTAGTAGGCACAGGGATGTCTACGTCCCGTCTCTGGGTCCCGTTGTATTAGAATCGCTCCAACTCCGGCTTCGGAAGCATCCACTTCTACCTCGAGCGGGAGCTCGGGGTTAGGTTGTCTGAGCACCGGCGCTGTACAAAAAGCCCTTTTTAAGCAATTGAAGGCATGTCCCGCAACAGGGGTCCAGCGGAGCCGGGTAGCATTACTGCGAGTCAGGGAAGTAAGGGGTGCGGCTATCTGGCTAAAATTGCGTATAAATCTTCTGTAAAAGTTCGCGAACCCCAGGAATCGTTGTAGGTCCTTGAGGGTTCGAGGCTGTGGCCAGTTCTGAATAGCTGCAATCTTCTGTTCCTCCATGGCCACAGCCCCGGGTTGAATGACATATCTCAGAAACCTCACCTGATTCTGATGGAATTCGCACTTCTCTCACTTTACATACAGATGGTTCTCTCGGAGTCATTGCAACACTTGCCTTACATGCTTGACGTGAGTCTGCTTAGAAGGTGAATAGATCAGAATATCATCTATGTACACTATAACAAACCGATGTATCATGTCATGGAACACTCGATTCATGAAGGATTGAAAAATCGACGGACTATTAGCCAAACCATAAGGCATCACCCGATATTCGTACTGCCCCCTACTGGTAATAAAAGAGGTCTTCCATTCGTCACCGGCCCTTATCCTCACCAGGTTGTAAGCACTGCGCAAATCTAGCTTGGTGAAGATCGTAGCTTCACGGAGCTGTTCCAAAGAGGAAGGGATTAAAGGGAGTGGGTCTTGTCGTTTAACTGTAACAGCATTTAAAGCCCGATAATCTACCACGGGTCTCAGTCCCCCATCCTTTTTCTTAATAAAAAAGAACCCAGTGGTTACGGGAGAAGTGGAGGGCTGGATGATCCCCTGCTTTAGACCTTCTCAGATGTACATCTCTAGGGATTCTTCCTCCTTCAAGGAAACAGGGTATAACCTGCCTCGGGGCAAGGTAGCTCCTTCTAGGAGCTCAATGGCGCAATCGCATTCCCGATGAGGAGGGAGGCTGAATGCTTTATCTTTACTGAACACATCTCCGAAATCTCGGTACTCCTCCGGAATAGCTTCGAGGTTCTCCGATTCAGGGCTCTCCACTCCTGTAGCCTTACAGGGGATAAACATACAGTCACGTAGACACTGTTCAAACCTGGCGATTAGCTCCCTGGATCGCCAATCCAGTCGTGGATTGTGCTTCCTAAGCCACGGAAGCCCTAATATCAAAGGATCTCTCGTTTTGGGCAGGACATACACTTCAAGTGACTCGGTATGCAGGACCCCAACCTGTAACACGAAAGGGGTGGTACGATGGCTGATGGTCCCCTCTGTCATTTGCTCTCCGGTTACCCCTTGCACGGAGATCTGATGGGCTAGCTTCTGAAGGGGCAGACCCATCTGTAGTGCCAGGTCTGCATTAATAAAGTTGCCTGCTGCCCCAGAGTCAATGAGTGCCCTCTCTCTACGGCGCTTACCCCCCCATTCTAAGTACACAGGTATAGTAAACTGAGACAGAGTAGTCATGGATAAGGAGGATACACCTACCGGAAGACTGGTTTCTTCGTGAGCAGGATGAGCGGGGCATGAGGAGATGGCGTGACCTGCTCCTCCACAATACAAACAAAGGCCCCCGTGCAGTCATCGTTGACGTTCGGCCGGTGTCAGGGGGGAGTGACCGATCTGCATCGGTTCCGCGGCTTCTTTCGCTAGGAGTGGAGGCCCCCAGGGGGCTTCTCCTTTATGTGCCAGTTCATCCTGTAAGTCAGGGTTCAGCGATCGCAGGAAGATTGTCTGAAGGCAATCATCAGGCCACCTCAGGTTAGCAGGTCCGAAATTCCAGAGAGAATTCTGCCGGCGTACGGTTGCCCTGCTTGCAGTCCAAGAGCCGAAACCCCGGCCTTCTCCCAACCGCAGGATGATCAAATACTTCCATCAGGGCATGATGGAACTCTCTCCCTGATCGTAACAGTGGGCTGTCGTCCGCCCACAGAGCCGTCGCCCACTCACGCGCCCTCCAAGTAAGCAGGGAGATGGTGAAGCGCACCACGGCCTCGCAAGTGCGGAACATTTCTGGGTGTTCCTCAACGTAGATTCCGCACTGCATGAGGAACCCTTTGCACTGGTCCGGGTTTCCGTCATAGCGTTCGGGGAAAGCGATCGTTAGCGAGACGGGGGGACGAGGAGGAGAATCCGGTAATGGCACCTGGGCTGCGCGGGAGGCTAGGAGTTGTTCCATAGCGGTGACACGACTCTCCAGGGTCCCTGCTGGATCCATCTTGTCGGCGAAGTATTCTGTCACGTTCGCGGAAGACAGAGAACGGGGATCCAGAAATGCAGGGCGAAGCAGGTTTATTGGAAACCGGGACGTGCGATCTCCGCAGGAGAGCAGTCCCACAGGGGTTCGGGAAACTGGCCCCTCTGCCTGGATGGCAGAGCTAAGGCAGGAAACACTAGTGGGATTCCCCACGTGTAGGGCCGGTGCTAAGGTACAAGAGCGGCGCGCAGTGTTCGTGGTCAGAGTTCGAGGTCCGGGGTCGAAGCCAGGGGGAATCTGTCCGACGAGTAGACACAAGGACACGGAACACGAGGAGGGTGACGAAGGACCTGGATGAATAGGTACGTCAGGGACGGGAACGGGTTTGAGAAAGGAAGGTAAGGAGATAAGGATCACACAGCGGGTCGACAGGCAAGGCGGGGAGAAGCGGGTTAACGAGAGACAGCAAAAATGCTTGGTGAGGCACGAGAACATCGACTCAATACTTCGCAAGGTACTCCTGCGTAAGTATTGCTTTTAAACCTGGTCTAATCAGCTGTTAAGGTGGTGCCTCTGTCTGGTCCCGCCCCTGTGGGCGTGACACACACACACACACACACACACACACACACACACACACATATATATATATATATATATAAATAAAACAGTGGTACTTCGGTTCTCGAACTTAATGCATTCCGGAGTCCGGATCGAATCCTAAAAAGTTCGAGTTCTGATCGAATTTTTTCCATAAGGAATAATGGAAAACCAATTAATTGGTTCCCGGCCCCCCAAAATTACACCTAAATATATTTTTATTTTTAAGCATTTAAACACAAAATGTACAGGATAAAACAATAAGAGCATTTTTTTCTTAATGGCTTCCGAAACGATAAAGATCTTATCCCAACAATACCCCTATCCTGCTCCTATCGTCCGCTCCTTCCGTGTGCCACACCCCCTCGTTAACCTTGTGTGGGATCCCCATGTGATCAGCTGTTTCTGGTTGTTGTCATTAGTCCTCTGTATTAAGT
>JAODLC010000040.1:18363301-18386653 GCA_026781145.1 Hippopotamyrus pictus | reverse complement strand
AGTGTAAACATGCAGGATGCTATCACAGCGAATGCGAGGCTGAGACTGAAGCGTTACCCTTTGTTTCCACTGAGAGACATGCCACATGATTCATTTCCCCGCACGTACAAGTTATCTTAGGTCGACATTCACGGTTCGACTTCTGAGATCCAGATCGAGTTCTAGGAAATTTTTTTTCAAACTGGTAGGTTCAACTTTTAAGAAATTCAAGTTCTAATGAGTTTGAGAACTGAGGTACCACTGTAATGGAAATATAGAAGTTCATTGCAATCTACTTTTCTGTTTTTTTTTCTCCTCAAGTCATTTTCATTTTTAAGTTTTGCATTACGTATTTATGCCTACACATGTTTAATTGCTGGGTTTTTGTCATGCACAAGGGTCATCCTGGTGTCGAAGGACCTCCAGGCTGTCCTGGGTTAGATGGCTGTGCGGGACCACAAGGTGATCCAGGTTTCCTTGGAGAACAAGGGCATCAAGGGATCTGTGGGCAACAGGTGAGATGTTTACCAGGCCAATTCTTGAACCAGCAGACATAAAGAAGTGCACAGGACAGGGGGCACATTGAAGTGCCACAGGGTCACAGGGCAATTTAGTGATGCTACTTCACCTGTCCATATGTTATGGACAGCAGTAAAATACTGGAAAACCACCAAAAGCCACACAACAGGGCGAAAATATTGAAACTCTCCACAGGGGCAGGCTACAAACCCCCCAGCCCAGGGGGTGTAATGCAACAGTGCTTCTTACTGAGCTACCCACCTGTCAAAACAGGTGCTTTGTTAGAACTGCACCCCTGTCTGCTCCAACTATGCTTCCATTTTTCATAAGTGCTTATCCAAATGCAGGGTCATAGCCTATCCCTGAGATTGGCAGCAAGTAATGTCAGTCTGTCAGAGGGAACACTTACAGTGGGCAATTCAGAGACACTGATTCACCTATTTGCATGCTTTAGTAGTGTGGGAAGAAATGCATGCCTGCAAAAGTCATGTAAATGCAACACTGACAGATATTATTCATATGTACATTATATATAATATTTATGGCTAAATGACTAAGTAACTGAATAACAAAAACACACCTCTGGTTTTGGTGAATTTGCTGACATTCTTTTCTGGATATTTAGGGTTTGAAAGGACCAAAAGGACAGAAGGGGGATTATGCCTATAAACATCTGAATTTGCCTGGCCCTCGTGTAAGTACCGATTATAATTTGAAATTATTATCAGGGATTGACATGGGTAAGTGTCACTGTAACTGGATAACTGGTAAGCAAATACGCATTCACCTTTAAAAGCGATATATGCGGCAATCAATTAATGTAACAGTGCAAATACATATGTATTTTATGCGCATTTGCACTGCTATGACAAGAAATTTTAATCTCTATACTGCAAATGAAGTACGAATTAGCATATAAAGGTTAAAAAGCACAATAATTTCTTGTCATATTGGCACAAATGCACATAAAATACATACGCATTCATGCTGTTACAACAGTCGATTGCCTCATGTATCGCTTTTAAAGGTGAATGCGTACTTGCGTACTAGTTATGTCAATCCTTGCCTATTATCCTTAGCCATTCAAAATGACCCCATTTTGGAAAAAACCTTTTAAATATCACTAATATCATTATAATTATACAAATGAAACTTTTATGTGATAGACTGAGTGATTGGTGGTGGCTCTTTGGTTAGCACTGTTGCCTGAAACCTGTTGGACCAGGGTTCGAGTATACACCAAGATTTTGTGTGTGTGCATATTCTCCCTGGGTCATCATGGTGTTTTCTGCAGATACTCCAGATTCCTCCCATAGTTCATAAAATGGTGAGGTTAATTGGAGTTACCAAATTGCCCACAGGTGTCCCTGTGTGAGTGTGCCATGTGATGGGTTTGTGCTCCGTCCTGAGTTGTTCCCTGACTTGTGCCCATAGCTTCTGGGATAGAGTCTGGATCCCCCGATGCTGGATGCGAGTGGTTTCAGAAAATAGATGGATTGAATGATCGATTAGGAATTAGATCAGCCTGTCACTTCTCTCTGTGTTTTTCAGGGGGACATTGGGGTTCCTGGGAACCCTGGTTTGCCTGTAAGTATTATGGTGGATGTTGCTCATGTGTCATTTAAGGACAGGGCAAGTAAATCCTATAGGTGACATGGATCGCCTCTTAGGGCACCATATTCCAAGGGGGTGCAGACTCAGCAAACTGCATAATCTGTTTATTTAATTTAAATTTTATTTTTATTTTATTTCTAATTTTAGTGTAGTTTTAGTCAACGAAAGTTACTGGATATTTTGGTAACCAAATCTACTTCAGATTCAGTTGATTAAATTTACAATACATGCAGTTAATAAAAATAGGTTTAACCATATTGTAATACAGATACACACTCAAGCACATGTGTATAGCTGGAAGAAGGACGTGGACATGACAGTCAAACAAAACAGAATGGGGTTTATTGTTTATTATTGTGTTTGGCTGTGTGCCAGAGGGCATAACACTTAGGTGAGAGGGGGTCCCTTTAATAAAGTTCACTGAGTGAGTGGGGGGTCTCCCTTGATAAAATTCACCTGAGCTTAACACAGATATAAACAGTTTACAGATAGACTTCAGAAAAAAACTCACATTGGTCCATTTGGACTACTGTGTGGCTGAGGTATCACTTACTGCAGAGCTGCACTCAGGTTCTCATCTCTGAGGTGGTTTGTTGTGTGGTGGGTGCAGCAACACACAGTGATCAGCATGTGCCCCTTTCCTCTTACTCTATAATAGCTAGCATGGTTCTATTGTATAGCATGCATAACACAATATTTTTAAGGTTATACTATGGTCAGTGCATTTGCTTTGTACAGTAAGCTGTCATTTTTTTTCTTTCCCAGGGAATGACTGGAAGTTGTGGGAAATATGGCCTCGTGGGACCTCGTGGTGCTGACGGAGATGCAGTAAGATGTTTTTCCAAAAACATTCTCACAAACCAGTCTAAGGTTCTTCTGACTGTGCTTCCTTCTGCATTCTAGGGCTATCCTGGTTTTCCCGGACTAAGGGGCACACCCGTGAGTATGCTCGCTTTGACTCAGCAAGCATACCCAAGTCTGTTTTTGTTGTAGATTGTGCTACTGCTAAGAACTGTAATAAAGGTTTTGTGTACTCATGGATGTGTTTTCCTGAGTTCTTGCCTGCCTGTATGTTATTGTCTTTTCCCTGTATGTACTTATGCGTAGGGAGAAACTGGAAGATCATTACCTGGACCGAAAGGTGACCAGGTGAGCAATGCGGCACGGAATCAGGGCTCTGATCTTATGTATAGGCTCTCTGTGGCTGTGTATAAAATGTCCACTTGTTCAGTCAGTCAGTCACTCACTCACTATATAGTGTTTGCTACAGAGAACACTCACTAGTGGACAGAGACAGACAGCGGTTGCTAAATTTTGGATATGAGGTGGATATTATGCTGCTACATAATTATGTGCTGGACATTCATAATTGTTATCTGTCGCATAAGTGAATGCCAAAACATGGACACCAACATTGCTATTTTTAGGTATATCTTTTTGATATGCCTTCATAATGTCGAAATAAAAAAGAACTTTGTACACTTAACTTTATTTGCAACATACATGACTACTGTATCCACCTACACAACCATGACGGTTGTAACAATGATACTAATCTTAAATATACTCTATTAATTGTGAATTCACATTTCCCATGTAAAGCAGTCAAATACATCAAAATAACCATTTGTTTTTAAAGCAGCAGTGGCACTCGGACTGTTGTTATATCTCATGTACAAGTATTTAACAAGCAAGCTATTTAACAGCAGTCAATAGTTACAGTAAAGTTTCTCAAATATGGTTCTGATACTTACGTGACAGGCCACAATGTGTGATGGTGTCAGTTGACCAATGTAGAGTACAGTTTCTGTACACTAAGTTTTGGTGCCTCACACTGATTTTTCTAGTCTACTATATAGTGAAATTTACAGTTGAGAATTTGAACAGCACTACTCCCTATATAGCCAACTCCTTATACAGTGGAATATATAATTGGTGAGTGGATATTGCCAACACAGCTTATGTGTGTTACTGTGTAGAGGTGCTCAATATGCATGCGTCACTGTGACTTTTGTGTACATATGTTGCCTTGGTCAGGGAGAGCAAGGGGAAGAAGGTCCTCCAGGACCATTTGAGACTGTGGAACCACCAGAAGAATACTTCAAGAAAGGGGACAAAGTGTGGCCAAGCTCTGCTTTACCTACTTATACGTGTTTCTTTTTCAAACAGCTTATTTCATCGAGTAACTTGTACTATTGTATCACTTTCAGGGAGACAGAGGTATGGATGGCTTGTATGGGAAAAAAGGAAAACCTGTGAGTTTTTTTCTCCGTCATTACAGAATATGATAATTATAATGTCCTGATGAGATGTGGGTATGTTTTTTAAATTTAAATGTATTACCCTTTCATTTAAACATGAAAATAATTAGATGATGAAAGAAAATATCTGAATAGGAATGTCAAAATATATTGAAATTGATTAAAATAATGTACATAATTGAAATGCCAAATTATTTATTTGTCAACCAAATAAGGTGTTTTGTTTCTATGTTGTAGTTTGCACAATATAAAAGGGCTTTTATATAGAAAATTAGTAATACATATAATTCTATACTCAAATATACCAAACTTCTACTATGTTTTCTAATGTACAGTAATCCTAATAAGAATACATGTATGTATGTGTAGAGGATATGCTGGTGTAACTGCACATATATACCTTTCAGGGGAACAGCTCAGTCAATGGGCAGAAAGGCGACAAGGGGATCTGCGGGCTACCAGGACAGGAGGTAGGAAGTATCTCTCTCTCTCTCTCTTTCTCTCTCTATCTGGTTTAAGAGCAGAAAGAATCTTGTAATGTTCTGAAGTCACATTTTATTTCTTAATCCCAATAGTACTTGATTATCAGAATTATACTTCTGTGCCATGTGGTGTGTGTGTGTGGGGGTGTATTAATATGGTACATTCATATGGTGCCTGAGCCCCCAGGCTATTTCAGCTGTCAGAGGCCCCCCTACTACATGGGGTGGTGATTGTACAAGGTTTCAACTGGGGCAGGTTAAACCTTTTATTAAGCCAGGTTAACCGAGGCCTCTTTTTATTAGTGACCCATGTAAGCCCATGTATTTAACCTTCCCTGCTTGTTGGGGAACCCAGCTACTAGTAAATTCACTCCGTATCATATAAGGTCAATTCAGGTAAAAGTTTATTGTAATCTCAAAATATTCAGACACAGAGTGAAATAGCATTCATCCGAGACACAGAACACAACAAGGTAAACATGAAACAAGAATAAAGAAATAAATATACTGTATAAAGTACTGTGCAACAAGATAACCAGTGCAACAAGATAACCAGTGCACCATTCTACATTGATTAGGGCTGGACTGTGCATTTCATTGTACATTACACATACTGTTCTAAACTGAGATATTCAGCATACAATGCTAAAACAACATGTGAATAAAGTATTGTGTGCCAGCTCTTCCATCATCCCCAGAGCACATACCTGAAATGCAGTGGCAGCTGTTAACCAAAACTTTTATGGGAGCAAATTCTAAACCAGTCTCAACCTTTTTTAATACAAGTACCCCCTGTGTCCAGGAAAACGTTTGGGCCCCTCTACACAGGTTTAGATATTGTTTCTCTTGTATGTGTTCTGCAATGATGACAAAAAATTGCCAGTGTTAATATAAACATTTTTGGTTACACTGCCAAACAATGCAATTTCTTTTAAATGTGACTCAAACAAGATTTCACTCCACCAACATAGTTTTTTTTTCCATAGTTGATGATATTGCTCTCAAAACAGAAGATGGATGTTTATCAATAAAAAACAGAAATAACCTTCATTGTATACAGGAAGGAATACTTTTAGTTTCTATTAGTAACTTTTTATAAAGTCTCAGTTTTAATGCACAAATAAAGTATATCCATATAAGTGGTATTGTATCATCCTACATCTTTTTTTGAAAAAATATTGATATAGAAAAAATTCTACACTATCTAACCCTAGTGCGATGTCAGCGTGCGGGCGAGTGGGGAAGCAGGCGAGAGAGCCGTGAATAGGACAAACCGGGGTTTATTTAGGTCTGACAGGTGAGGGGGCAAAACACGTGGTTAATGAGGAGCCATGGCACACACGAGGATCGGTGTGACAGAACCCCCCCCCAAAGGCGTGCCCTCTGAGCGCGCCCCAAGAGAAGAGGCAGATGAGACGGGATCAGGAGAACAGGACCTGAAAAACAAGACAAAGGCATCACCGGGGCACAGGGAACAGGACGGAAACAGAACAGGCACAGGGGCAGAAACCAAGACAGAATGCGACAAAGTACAGGAAACGCAGACAGGCAAATGAGGAAGGAGACACAGGGGGAACACCAACAGCCGGAACAAAAGGGCCAGGAGTGAATGTGGGAGGCACAGAGGGACGAGGAGCAGAGACAAATGGGACAAAGGGACCAGGAGGGAACAAAAGAGACACAGAGGGATGAGGACTGCCTCAGCTTGTCGCCCGCCTGCGGGTCCCCCCGCTGCGACTTGCCGTCGGATGACACCTTCCCCGGCTCTGGCTGCCCCGTTGCCTGCTGCGGTTTCCCCCTCAGACTTCATGAGGGTGGCCTGAAGACCCGATGTTCTCTAGTTGGCCATGTGCCCACTGCCTGGCACCATGAAGCTTGATTGTCTTTTGCCATAGAATACGAGAATTGACAGGTCTGCCACTGGTCCCCTGTGCTTTTCACAGATGAGCACATGTAACAGATGTGAAAGGGTCTGAATGGGTTGCTTCATGTGGCGAGAGTATGCAGGCAGTTCCTGGAGGAAGAAGGAGTTGATACCATTGACTGGCCCCCATGCTCACCAGACCTAAATCCAATAGAATAGCTGTGGGACATTATGTTTTGGTCCATCAAACTTTCCAAGAACTCAGTGATGCCCTGGTCCAGATCTAGGAGGAGATCCCCCAGGACACCATCCATCAACTCATTAGGAGCATCAAATAGGGCCCTTGGTCTTGTGAACACAGTAACTCTAAAATTATTTCATGGATCTTTTTAAAACTTTTTAGGCACATCGTGGCAGATGTGGAAGTGATCAAATTTTGAAACAGATCAGCCCAAAATTGAAGCAGCGACACATAGTGATAGCAAAGAGAAGGGCAGCACAGATACTTGAGCAGCATGATTTCTGGCACAGGGTGGTTGGGCTCCTCCTTGTTCCTCCCAAGCTTTCTTCCTACTAGGGAGTTTTTCCTTGCCACCTCTGGTTTGCTCACTGGGGGCGTTGGGCAGGGATAATATAAAGCCCTTTGAGATAATGTAATGTTATGAAAATGCACTATGCAAAAATAAATGAAATGACTGATAACTAAGAAATTATTTGGCTGATCTTTTCCAGACTTTGTAGGCATATTGTATGGGTGAAGATCGGGACCTGTTCAGATTAATCAGATTCAAAAATCAATCTCAGTTTCTTCAGAGAATTTTCGGAAAGGGCGGTGTAGTGATTCAGCTGGAAGCACTGCTGCCTTACACTTCCATGGTTAGGATTTCAAATGTCGCCTCTGCTATCAGTGTGTGTAGTTTTTGGATTCTCTCTGTGTCACACAGGTTTCTCTCCATGCTGCAGATTCCTCCTGCGGTCCAAAGACATACGGCTTCACTAATTTAAGCATATGTGTGTATGTGCCCTCCAATGGACTGGCATCCCATAAAGGGTGTACCCCGACCCTGTGCCCAGTGCTACCTGAAACAAGTTCTAGACTATCCTGAGTAGGATAATTGGTTAGAGGGTGGATGGATTTTTTTGTAGAATTACACAAAAAATTTTGTAGAATTATACCAATTATTATATAAGTTGTTGTCATCACATGTGATAGCATTCAAGTAAAATGTAGTGACCCGTCTTCTCAGGGCATTCCTGGATCTCATGGTTGCCAAGGACAACATGGAGTGAAGGTATGCTTTAGTATCTTTCTTTTAAAGGAAATGCTTGAGTGTGTGTGAATTACAACTCTTTGAGAATGGTCTTCTTCAGGGATCACAAGGGGACTTTGGACTTCCTGGTTTGTTTGGGACAGAGGGGCCAAAGGTGAGTCCTACTAGAAAAATTCCCTTTCAGCAACTTATTCGGGCATTAAATTCACCTCTCAGTACTGTGGTACTCACCTCTCAGTACTGTGGTACTCACCTCTCAGTACTGTTTTATTAAAGGGCTTTCAAGGAGATTCAGGTGTACGAGGAACCCCGACATTTGAATTCCTGAATTACACAGGTAAATGAATGAGCCTAATAAGGCATATAGTGTAGCTGACATGGGAGTGGGGCGTGGGTTGTCGGTTCCTCCCCCAGGTAGCATGTAACAACTCCAAGGTGGGAGGTTTTACAATTAGAAGTATGAAGTCTGTCCTGGATGTTGATGTTGAGGGAGGGAGAGGGAGAGAGAGAGAGAGAGAAAGAGAGAGAGAGAGAGAGAGTGCAAGCGAGCACAAGCTGTTTGCAAAAAGACAGTGACTTACTATATACATATAAATATAACCACCCCCATGTGAAGCAAATAAATGCAGAAGAAATGGGCAGAAATAAAGGGCCAAATTATTATGGCCAGATGACTGAGTCAGAACATCTCTGAAACCGTAAGGCTTGTGGGCTGTTCACAGCCAGCCATGATGAGTACCTGCAAAAAAAATACACTTTCAGTCCTAAACTTTTTGCATTTTCTCATCAAAAATGTTTACATTATTAGTGCTGATAAATATATGGAACCTTATAATGGCCAATTTTATCAGCTGACCAATGTAATGGTTGAAACCTAATATTTAAATACTGTACATGTTTCTCTTTTCCTTGCAGGACATCAAGGGGACAGAGGGCCACCTGGCCCATTAGGGTGTCAAGGAGACCCTGGGACCATGGGCTTCATAGGACATCGAGGACCCCCTGGAGATCTGGCATGTGGTGAGAGCTGCAGAATAACAGAGCATTTCCATAAAATGGGGACTAGAACGGGATACTAAAAGAACTTGTTGCTAGGATGTTGTTACACTAATTTTCTCATCAGGCCCTGCTGGCCAGCCTGGAAAGCCAGGGTGTCCAGGCCCCCAGGGACCAAAGGGGGAGACCAAAGTAAATTGCTTTGATGAATTAAAAGTAGGAAGCCAAGGAAAACAAGGACTTCAAGGACTGAAAGGTGCCAGAGGTCCTCCAGGCCCCCCAGGTACATTATTCATCTACTAATCAGAGTATTCACTGATGTAGACATTTCCACCTGCCATCTCTACTCAAACACATATATCTCCATCTAGCTCATAACAGATAAAGAACTCAGGATATTTATTAGAGAAGAATTATATCTATGACCTGTGATGGGCAGAAATACAACAAAATATATCTGATACACTTACAAATTGTGTATTTTGTATCAATATAAACTACAAAATATAGCCACCAAGCAAAGTATCAAAATAAATTACAGTATTTTGTATTTGAAATATATAGGGTTGGACAATGAAATTGAAACATCTTGGTTTTAGACTACAATAATTTTTTACTATGGCATAGTGCCTCCTTGTTCGGCCAGTACAGCATCAGTTTGTCTTGGGAATGACAGATACAAGTCCTGTATAGTGGCCAGAGGGATTTAAGCCATTTCTCTTGCAGTGCAGTGGCCATGTCACTACATGATGCCAGTGGAGGAAAATGTTTCCTGACTTTCTCCTCCATAACAACCCAAAACGGCTGAATAATATTCAGATCTGGTGACTGTGCAGACCATGGGATGTTTAACTTAATTTTCTGTTATCGCGGGGCATCACAAAGGAGGGACAATCAACGTAGCAACTCTCAAAAGGGATTTATTAACAAACAGAACATAAATGGAGAACCAGAAAGTAAGGAACCAAAAGGGGTCAAAACAAGACAGGTAAAACAACTACAAGGTAACAGCTGAACATCGCAACACAGGGCAAACAGCCACAATGATCAACTAAGGAACAGAACGAGGGCAGGCACTTAAATATACGCAGATAACAAGGGCTAACAAGGGAGCAGTGTGGACTATTACAAACCTGAGGCAACAAAGAATAGGTGAGGTCAGTAAAGGCTCTAAGCTACACCAAAAGCCTCTAAGCCCACTGCAAAGGTTGAACGGCACTGGTCTCCAATTTGGAACCAGTGCCACATTTTTCCACTCTAAAACAATTGTTGCCAGTGCTGCAAATTCAGCTATGAAGTTTTGGAGATATCAGTTGAAAAAATGTTGTGCTTCTCTCAAATATGATGGGAGTGAATGGCATTCTTTCTGTGATGATTAAACAGCAGAAAAATACATTTGAAAAATGCAAGAGCAACGTCTCTTACCAGAAATCCTGACCCAGTTACTCAAGATAATCCATGGACTCTGTAGTAAGCAGTTTACTGTAGGAAATATTTTCTTCTACCAAATCCCATACATCAATCTTATCACTGCACAGAAGATTTTAATTGGGATGCTCGTGTTCGTATCTTAATTGAGAGACTCCAGACATTTCTATGGCTGAAACTCCCAGCAGAACAACGTAGATGGATAGATATCATTTAAACCCCTCTAAAGCATATTTTTGTCAAGAACTCGAGTGGTTAGGGCGTGAGGGCAAGGAGACAACTGAAGGACAGGAACTGGAGGGCGACGACCAGGATACAAATGCATGACGGGAACTGGAGGGTGACAAGGAGGTGGCTGCGGGACTGGGGCCCACTGGACAGGGACCTGGGTCTGGGTGGTTGGCCCACCAGGTGTGTCCCTGTCTCCCATTTCAGGAGACAGGTGGGCCTCCACCTGTGCCATAGGCCAGCTAGGGTGGAGGCAGGAACCTGAAATGGGGGACTCAGGTCCAGATCTGGGGGGTCCCACTCCAAGTCCTCACGGGTAGATCCATCTCCACTAACTTGTGGGTAGCCTCAGGCTGCGGTGGCCCCCTGTGGGCCAGGGTCGGAGAACCTGTGCGAAACCGGGGTGGAGCGATGGCTATGGCACGGGCAGCTCAGGGGAGCGACATGGGCGGTGGCTGTGACTTCCCCTGGGCAGGGCTCGGGCATTGCAGTGGCGGCTGCAACTTTCCCTGGGTAGGGCTCACTTGAGCCATGGTCAGACCCCTCAGGTGACCCTGCCAGGTCCACAAGGTGCCAAAACCTCTCAATTCTATGCACCTCCTCCTCCAGAGATGTGGAAGAGAGCTGGAGGAGTTGGTTGCCGGCTTCCATGAGAACCTGTCACAACCAGGGAGACTGGAGGATGGATTGTGTCTTGGACAGCTGCTTCCATATGCTCTGTAGTGTGCAGAGCTCCTTTATGCGATCATGGACTGAACCTGGGGCTTGAGGGGGGGCATGTGTCCCAGAGCCTGGGGATCGTCCTGATGAGCGGTTTGTTCTGTCATGAACTCGAGTGGTTCATTGATTGGGACTGTTTGATGTCCTGCTTACCTGCCCCGTTTTTGTAATTAGTCTTTGTTTATCCCCATTTACTTTTGACCCCTCATGGTCCTTTGTTTTTGTTAGTGATTTCTTGTGTTTTTTAGTTCATTTAATAAACCCTTCTGTTGTCCCCTAAAGCCGCAAGTGGGTCATCCACCATTTCTACCTGCATCATGCCTCGGCCTGACGCCAAATCTGTCTGAGTTTATGACAAATTTTGGGTTGAACTGCCCCTGTAAACAAAGAAAATGGTGCAAAACAAATCTGGAGTAATGTAGGTGTGGTTTGTAACATGGTCACAGTTTTGTCACCAGGCTCCCACTGGGATCTCAAGTAAGTGGAAATGTAGGCTGGTTCTTGCTGGTTCCCAAGTTGAGCAACAGTACCGGCACCGGTGCAGTGGAAAAGGGGTATGGGTGAAAGCCACCTGTTTAGCCCATTAAGCAACGTGGTGGCCAGGAGAACAGTAAAACACTAGAAGCTAACAACCTGGGAAATAATGGGAAATGGGATGACCAGGGATGCCCCCTGGCCAAACAGGGGGACCAGGGCAGGACAGGATCCAATCCTGACAGTTTTCATGTTCATCAAACCACTCTGTCACCAGTCTTGCTGTGTATATTGTTGCATTATCCTTCTGATATACGGCACCACTAGGGTACAACGGTTGAACCACTAGATGCACGTCTCTCACTGGCCACACCGTTACTTTGGCTCTGTTCACACCTGTATTTACATGTGTCCTGGATGGTCCAATCACAAATGGACAGTGGTAAATACATGTGAGAATGCACCCAAAATACCTTGAAGACGAATAGAGATCTGATCGCTCAAACCACATTCAGAGGTGGTCTGGGCCGCATATGGCCACAAGTCACGAGCGGCATTGATGGACCAGCTACTCAACTGATGTCCTCCTGTTAGTGGAAGTGTGTACGTACTAATTAAATGTTCAAATGGTATTTCACATATGATTTGTCAGAACGTATGTCAGTGCAGAGTGGGCCACTGTGAACTGTATTGCAAGCACAATGCATCTTTTTCCCACAACAGAAAAAATAAGTTTGAATCTACTGGTTTAATTTTTAGTTAACTTTTAGTTAACAACTTTAATTTAAAGTTGGTTTAATATCGGACTGTCATGACCCATTTGCATGGAAACGTTGTCAATGTACCACACAACAGGAAACAGGAAAGTCGAAGTGCACATTTAATTCTGCAGTGAGTTGCACAGCTGTGGTTTCATGTTTTTGGGATACAGTTTGGGTTAGTGCCAGGACATCTCTTTCAGACAGCTTCCTCTTATATTCACAGTTACTCCTGTTGGATGTGGTCCGTCCTTCATAGTGGTATGTCGATATTACCCTGAATACTGTGGCTCTTGAAATATCAGAAAGATTGCTGTCCTGGTCACATACGCAACAGTAAAATGTGCACCAACAATTTGTCCTCTTTTGAACTGTGATATGTATCCCATTATGTTGTGTGGGTTGAAATATTTTTGTTAAGCTGTGCTATTGCTCAGGTAATTCAACCTTTACACTCAGCTCTTACTGATGGAATGGGCAATTAGTGAAGACTGGTCATCAGGCCACGTATATATGGGCATGAAACCTCAAACACTATTGATCATGTGTTTCTGTTTCATTGTCCAACCCCTGTACCTTTTGCATACTTCTGTTCAGCCTGTTCCTTCACAAACAATCTCCCCATATGACCCAGTTCCTCACCTGTTTTGCATGCTGGCGAAATATACTTAGAATGCATGTAAATTCTTTGCTTTGTCTTCTTTTCTTGTGTGTTTGTTCTGTGATATTTGGGTTTTTGTGCTGTGACGGTGGACAACAATAAGGTTGTGGAGGTGAGTATTATTTTTACTTATAGGGTCCACCTGCAGACAAATATCCATTACATGTATTTGTTGCATATAACAGTTACAAAATGTTCTGTTCTTTTTAAGCACATGTATACGAGGCGTTTGTGGTCCATGCATTTGTGCTATTTATGATTTTTTTTTTTGTTTTGGGGCATGGTTTCTTAGTGGTCAGCACTGTGGTCAGGCTGCCTCTAGTCTGGATGTGCATATCATTGTCGTGTTGTGTACATACAATCAAGCTGATTGGCATTTCATATTGTCCGTTGAGTGTGTGCATGTGTTTGTTGTCTGTGAAGGACTGCCATCACATCCAGGGTGTAGGGCTGCTTTATTCACAGTACCACCTGCAGTAGGTTGCTGACCCTATTCAGGATAAGTGGTTGCAGGATGGATGGGTGTGTTTCTGTTTTCATCAGTATGTAGTGCTATAATGAGAGGGACAGATATGAAAGACATGAGAAGTGCAGTTGGTATTGTGAGAGCAGTAATGTGTGTTGACTGTGCCTGCAGGTTATTACTGCATGCCAGGATCCAAGGGGAACCCTGGACTCGATGGAGAGCCTGGTGTGCCAGGTTCAACTGGAATCAAAGGATGCAAAGGATTTCCTGGAGTGTGTGCCTGTGGTGGTCCTTTAGAGATTAAGGGTCTGTGTGGCGTTGTGGGACCACAAGGCCGGAATGGTGACCCTGGCTGTCCTGGAGCCCCTGGAAAACAGGGCAGCAAAGGGCTCCTTGGAGAAATTGGAAGTCCTGGTCAAAAAGTGAGGACAACTTCCTTTCTGCTATTCCTTCGGGCAGCACAGATATAATTTATTCAAATAAACTGAATATGTAATTGTTTTTAAATTTTGATATTGATTTATTAATTATATTCCTCAGATTATTTTAGACCGGTCTGTCACCACAGACACTTACTCGTTAAGACATTAACTTAAAAAGTATTTCATGAATCTTTTTTTAACTTTGCAGAGGCATTGTAATGGTGCAGAAACTGATCAAATTTTGAGACAAATCGCACCATAATTGAAGCAACACTGCTTAGTGGCCGCGAAGGGAATATGATTGACCTTGTGAATAGGTTAACTCTGTTTGATCTAATTTTTCAATTTATTTTTGTCTTTTTTTTGGTCTTATTACCACTTCATAAAAAAACATTATATGACTGAAAATCTACACCTGATATACCTGAAACAAATTGAGAAGCAGCAGGGCTAGATGGCAGCAGAGGGCAAAAAGGGAGGCTCCATCTTGTTAATGCAGTAATATGAAGGCATCCACATATTTGAAACTTCCATGGAACATAGTATAGATCAGTAGTTGTCAATTTTGTGCACTAGATGATTTTCTGAATATTATAAACTATAGTTTATGGGCCCTGGGTATGACGTTAAACTGCATCCGGTCCTGCATGCAGTCCTCCAAGAGAAACAATTTCTTTGGGGGTTGGTGGAGGGATTGGCACTCCAGTCACCGTAAAACAACTCACAACTGCTCGATTTAAACAAGTACGATACCCTTCTGCTCTCCACAGGAGTAGCACTGCTGCAGCCATTCGCAGGAAGGCTGCACACACCATGAATGGAATGGGGGAAAGCCTTTGGGAGCCCCATTCCTGGACGAGTCAAAACCGTTGGAGAGCCAATAGGGTCAGGCCTGTTGGGGATCTTGGTTGGTGTGGTGCTGAGGTGTCGCCTGCTGCATGGCGGCACTCGGGGTCCCAGTTTGAGGCGATCCATCTGGGTAGGCACATGGAAAGTCTTGTCTCTCCCCTGCTGTCAGGGGAGCCTTGTAAACTCCGCGTTTTGGTGGCTGTACTCTCTAAAGTACACAGACTAGGGAGTGGCCAGATCTCTGTAGGTGGGTATACCTACTTTTGGTCTGGTCGATCTGATGGCTGCCATATTCAGGGAGTAGCTGTTGCTGTAGCATTTCGGCACCTTGCAATGGTGTCTGATTTCACTACTTTCAATAAGCGTATTATGAGACTCAGGCTAAGGCACTCCATTGGTGTCTTATCTGTTGTCTCATTGTATGCTCTGACCACAGTGAGTTATCTGTCATTGCAGATGAGGAATTTGTTAGATGAATCTATGAGCAGATGACACACCATCTGTGGACTAGTGATCCACGTCCTGCTTACAGAGGAATCTAAGCATTACGCACGTCTGAATCTGTTCCTCAAAGACTTGCAGTCAGGGTGGGCAATGGGACTGTCCTTACGGACGACACTGCAGTTGTGACCCACTGGGCTGGCTACTTTGAGCAGTTATTTAAAGCTGACCCTTCAGGTAGGATGTTGGACATCTCTGGGTCTACGGTCCACTGATATTGCACTGGTGATGAATCAGCTGAGAGTAGGGTAGGCCACAGGGATCTGTGGTATCCGGGGTGAACTTCTCTAGGCTGGTGGTAAGGCTGTCCTCCTGGCATTGCAGGCAAACTTTGCTTCCATTTGGGAGTCAGGCATCATCCCAACTGACTGGAAAATGGTACTTGTAGTCCCTATCTGGAAAGGGAAGGGTGATCGCTCCCGATATCTTTGCAAGAGGATGAAGGTCCAAGTCTTCAGTCCTGGTGTTCCCTGTCATGCTGTATGGCTGTGAGACATAGACACTATTCAGTGAACTGAGATGAAGACTGGACTCCTTCAGTACTGTCTCTCTTCTGAGAATCCTTGGGTACCACTGGTTTGACTTTGTGTCGAATGAGCAGTTGCTAGAGGAGTCCTGAATGAGGCACATTACATGCATTGTGAGGAAGCACAAGTTACGGCACTATGGCCATGTGGCATGTTTCCCTGAGCCTGATCCGGCTTGCAGGACCCTTATTGCTGAGGACCCATGCGGCTGGACCAGGCAGATGGATGGCAATTTCCAGAGGGTGGGACAGGATTGTGTGTCTGCCGGGGATTGCTGGCCAGGATCGTTGGGTACCGTCCGGGATCCCAAGGAGTTTCGCTGTGTGGTGCCCACACATCAGTGCATGCTCCCCAACCTGACCTGACCTGACTAGTGCCCTTTGGCACAGCAGATTTTATTAGTAGTAGTTCAGTACTCGATCAGAAACATTTATTGCAGGGCAATTTAATTGAAGTTGGGCTTTTAAAGAAGTTTTTTGGAGCAGTGGGAAGTGTGTGTAGAGTAGGTTTGGCCAGTATTACAGTAACATTTTTGGTATACTGCAGTGTTTTTGTTCAGTGACATTTATTGTGATCGAACTTCCCCATATGGAAAATTTGGTACTCCCACGCTTACTGTAGATGGGCTAGATATAGAGGCTGGGGCTATGGAAGGAGTAATGATTAGGTAAGTGAGAAGCATGGGAGAGTGACAGGCAATCTAGAGAATACATCATTGTCATACAGCTTCTTTGTCACAATAACATAAGCTTTTGATGGCAAAAGAAATTTCAATGAAGACAGTGCAAAATCAAAAGATATTACTGGGAAAATGACAGTTTATCACACTTGATGATAAGGCCTTCTCATTTATAAATGTTCTAAACATATAAGATGTATACAGTCATAAAATATAGTGTTCTGAGACTTGTTGTATGCAACAATCGTTGGTGTTTTCTTATCAAAAAATAAATACCGTTTCATAGTTTTGGAATGTAATTGGTTTCTTTTTTTATTTATTTGGGTGGAGTGTCCCTTTAAGCTTATTTTAGCAGAACCTCCCAAACAGTCTGTATCAGTGTCGGTTTTGAAAATGTATCAGAATTGGCCAGAAATTTCCTTTCACTGCATTGCAATTCCAGTGAGCCAGAAGTTTCATTACTTAGCATTGGGCCTCATTCACCAACCGTTCTTATGAACAAATTAGTTCTTAAAACCCCACGTACGCACTTTTTTACAAAGATTCTGACCTATTTATAATCCGCAGGATTGCCGTTACTACCATGAAAATAATTTTTATACTTTAAAATTATTTTTTATATTTTACTTTTATAAATTATTCAAATACTATCATTTTATGAACTGTGGAATGAACAAAACTGCTATAACCAATTATTTTGAACAAACTATCATTACTCAAATGTGCGTACGCATGGTCTTGAGTGTGCATAGATTCTGTTCTTAGCAAAGAACAAATTCAGATAAGAAAACATTGGTGAATTTCAGAATCTTTGTAATAAAAGTACGTACGTGGGGTTTAACAACAAATTTGTTCGTAAGAACGGTTGTATGTATGAGGCCCATTGCCTTTAAATTGTATAACCTGTGGCAAACATTTTGGTTAGCCTTCCACACGCATCTTACAATAATTTACTGGGATTTTGGCTCATTCCTCCTGTAACGAGTCAGGTTTGTAGACCTCCTTGCTCGCACATGCTTTTTCAGTTCTGCCCACAGATTTGCTGTTGGATTGAGGCTGGGGCTCTGTCATGGCCACTCCAACACCTTGACTTTGGTGTCCTTAAGCCGTTTTGCTACAACTTTTGAAGTATTGGGGACATTGTCTGTTTGGTAGACCGAGCTGTAACATCCCAACTAATGACTTGAGATACTTCAGTGTATTCACACAAACATAACAATGGTCAATTATGACCAAACTGTTCAAGTTTGGTTTCTTCAGAAACAAATCTTACTTTTTGGAGAAATATCACCTGATCCGATGAAACAAAAATTTAACTGTTTCAACTGTTGTCGTATTTTTTTTTTGGTAAACTCTTGCAGGGCTTTAAAGGGCTCAAAGGAGATACAGGACTGAAGGGTCAGAAAGGAGAGCCTTTCATAATGGACATAAAAGGTAAGAATAGAAGGGATCTTATCAATACATCTAGTCGTGTCAAAGATGTGGTAAAAAATATTCGGATTGGTTTAACTGTTTAAGGTGTGAAGGGTGAGCAGGGTGTTTTAGGACCCCCTGGCTACCAAGGATGCTTTGGGAAATGGGGGCTCAATGGAACAAAAGGTTCAATGGGAGATCCAGGCAAAGAGGTAAGGTACCCTACTAAAAATCTTAGTAGAAGTTAACTTATTATTTTTAACTTATAGTCACATAATATCAATTAATGAATGTTAACACATGATAGCTGCCTAGCTGCCTCTTTCCACAGCTCCAAGCAGTTATGTTTTCTTTCATTTTAGTTGTTTCTTTGCAAGGCCAACAGACGAAATGAACTGGCCTCCTGCGTATGTTGCAGGGGTTGATGTGGTCTCTCTATCTGTATGTCTTATATTGTATTGTCAGTGATTTTCCAGTGCTCTAACTCAGGTCATTTTCAAATCATTGATTCCATTGTAAACTTCATGATAAATATATAAACTTCACTGACGCAGGCACCATGTTCTAATTTATCTTATGTTTTATGACTTGATGTTTTAGGGAGATTGTTACCCAGGGTTTCCTGGTGACAGGGGATGCAAAGGATGTATAGGGGACAAAGGAATGCCTGGAGAACTGGGTCCTGCAGGCGTTGGAGTCATGGGTGCAATTGGAGCACGTGGACCTCCAGGTGACCCTGGCCCATTAGGAGCACCTGGACTCCCTGGACCTAAAGGTGTCCAAGGTAAAGTTGATTTTGTGAGTAGTTCAGCATATAGCTCACAGTGCTGCATATGAAGAATAAATGGGCAGAGCAATAATGAATTTCTGAATGTCCCTTATTCAGGTGACACACTGCCATGCCTTCCTGCTAACCCAGGCCCCCCTGGACCCAAGGGGAAGTGTGGCATTTCAGGTTTGTCCTTTTATGTAGGAAATCGAAATATTTTCCTTTGTCTGTTTCTGACACTGATGCCCACCGTTGAAAAGTTTTTGGTGAAATTTGCATTTTTATTTGCCCAGGAAGTGTAGGATCACCTGGTATTCGTGGAATTGATGGACCTTGTGGACTAGATGGACTAAAAGGAGAACGTGGAGATCCTGGACAGTGTGGTTTGACTGGACCAAAAGGTACATAGTAAATTCCTGCCTACGGCAAAGTGTCTTATTGGTTCTATAAACTTACCAAAGCATCGATACCATCTTTGCTAGGAGTGCCAGGCTGTGAAGGCGATTGTGGTAAAAAGGGCCAGGATGGTACAAGTGAACCTGGAAAGCAAGGACCCCCAGGCCCAGCAGGGATTCCAGGGCTCCCAGGGCATCGAGGGGAGTCTTTGACTGGTCATAAAGGGTTATGTGGGCTCAATGGAAGTATAGGAGTATTAGGACCTAAAGGATTTCCGGGCCCAGCAGGTCCACCTGGATTAAAAGGTACCGTGTTAGCTGCTTAGCTCATCCTCTCCTATCAGCACAGCACTTCCCTTCTATCTCTATCTCCTCTTTGTAGAAGTTAATATTCAAAGAGACAGACCTGTAGCAATCCAGGATTGCTAACTCTCACACATCTGGCATGACACTCACGCTTTCAGACTCTCACTCAAGAAATCTTATGACAAATCTGTATTATTCCATTATAAACCTAAAATAAGCTACATTAAAATTGTTGAGGTAGTTTGCAAACTCTACAGACTATTTTCAAGGTAATAAAGCTGTTGCATGCATGTAAATGAGTGTGCATGAACTGTATGTGCAGACTTGTCTCGAATTGAAAATCTCACTCCAGCCAGCTGACCAAAGTTGGCAACCCTGAATACTCAACAGCATATATGAAAAAAAAATCATTTGTTATACAGTATATCTGATGTCACTGCCAAACTGAGAGTCAGTTTCTTAGGTGTATGATTATAGTTCATGGAATGATTTTCCAGTGAATGAATAAATGTTAGGCAAATATACATATGACAACCGAGGAATACTTGCCTGATTGTTGAATATTGGGGCCAGGGACCTGCTTAGTTGTTCTGAAATGAACAGCCAGTACTGGTATGTCTTTTATTTGAATGGCTCTCAGACTGAGAAGAGATTTGATGCAATTTTGTTTTAAAACCCTGCAACATGTAGTGGAGGTGATTCTTTATTTATTTAAGACTTGTGCGCCGGAATGACACTTCAAATTCTGTGATCTCCTTGCTTGCTAGTATATAACACCAGTAGGACTTTTCAGGCTTCCTTACTGTGCTATTGCTCCTATTGTTATAAGGAATAGTACTTGTAAACTATATAATAGTAGTTATTATTAATTTCAATGAAGGTATGCATGATAAACATTTATTCTGTGTGTAGGTTACCCTGGGCAGCCAGGCATTAGTGGCTGTAAGGGACAAAAGGGGCAGCCTGGAGCTCAAGGCCAGCGTGGTCCTTCAGGAGAGATGCCGATGCAGTGTGACTGTGGACCTCATGGCCCAGGAGGGCCACCTGGGTGTCGGGGTGACACTGGCCCTCAAGGTGTGTCTACTTGCAGGACTATGGTCATGTCAATTGATAACATGACCATTGAAATAGCAGAATTTTCCTGCATCTTCATGAGGCCAGTGGTGCTGCAGAGTCTCTTCACAGTGCTGATGTCGTAAGCAAATGTTTCTGCTTTCAAGGCTGTGATGGGGAAAAAGGTGACAAAGGGGAGACTGGTGTTCCTGGTTATGGGTGCAAAGGCCTACAGGGGAACTGTGGCCCCCCTGGAGCCCCAGGATGTCCCGGATCTCAGGGGCCCCCAGGAGCATCAGGGGAGCCAGGAGTCTCAGGAAAAGTGGGGAAGAAAGGTCTGCAAACATTGAACAGTACAATTTACTTAAGAGATTTGCAGTAACGCCATGTTTATAAAGATCTGTGAACACATTCATAACACATTACAATGCAGCTTAAGAAGTATTATAATCAACACTATAATGCCTTTTGACTGTCAATATAAGATGCTGTAATGTTTTATTAATTCTTATACCGACCATTATGATGCATTATAGGTATCTATAATGCATTATAGATGAGAACTTTAAGTAAACTGTTACCGCAAGGGTTAAGGACAGAACATGCAAATAATCTTACAGTTATTCAAGCAAAACAACAGAACATGGCACATGAATGGGAAATTTCCAAAAGCATACACTCTGATTTTGTATTTTCAGGCATCTGTGGTGTGCCTGGTCAAGATGGATTAGCTGGTTGCCCTGGAAAAACTGGCTGTCTTGGGCCTCAGGGGAAAAAAGGGGAGAAGGGCTTCAATGGTCATCCTGGTCCATGTGGAGATATTGGATACAAAGGAGTGAAAGGTAGCACCTAAAATATAACAGTCACTTACAAACTGACTAGTGTTTAGCATACCTCAGTAAAAAATGACTGTTGTCTCATACCCCAGGTTTTCCGGGTGTACTGGGACAACAGGGACGCACCAATGTGAATAACATTCCAGGTAGTAAAGGCTGCCCTGGACCATGTGGTTTGGATGGGACCCCTGGGCCCAGAGGTGAGGAAGCTGAGCCTATTCTCCAACTTGAGCTTAAGTGCTGGAAAGTAAGATTGAGGTTGTTTAATTAGTGCTGAACATTTCAAAAACATATTAAAAGATAGTTTAGACAACATTGTGTCAGGTAGGGCTTCTGCTGAGACATGAATTTTCTTACTGAATCTGTACTCAAAATCTATTTATTGGTGTTGTACAGCCTAATTAGACTGATGTACCTGATTAACTGTCAGAGCATTATGGAAATAAGCATGGTGTGTGTAAGGAAAAAAGCCATGTGATTGTTCTGTGTGGAATGTAGAGTGAGATGTGTTGGCTCTATAATTATGTGACTGAAGGAGTCAAAGGCCAGCCCGGGAAGTGTGGCCCTCCTGGCTTGATTGGAAGTCCTGGACCACCTGGCCCAGAGTGTGGTCCTCAAGGACCACCAGGAAAGTGTGGTGTACGTGGCTTATGTGGCCTACCTGGTCCTCGTGGATGCAGGGGTAATCCTGGATTCCGTGGTGAATGTGGAAACCCAGTAAGATTTGCAGCTTGTCTAAAGCTTATTTCATTTTTGTAGCATTGTTCAATGATACTGAAGTTTTGGTATATTGTGATAGTATAATTGTGGTAATGTATAATGTAATGGTTGTGTAGCATGTGCTCATGTGCTAGATTCATTATATTATACTCTCTCTGCTAGGGAGACTGTGGGCCAAGTGGAATACCTGGGAATCCAGGTCCTACTGGTGCCAAGGGCTTGAAAGGTAGGCAGTCTGTGAAGCATACCTTTCCCCTGGGGAATATTCACAACATTAGTATCTTTAAATTTGTATTCATTTTGAGCTACAGTGATGTGAACGATGTGGAGAAACTAGATTTGGTGCTCATTTGGTGTGCTCATCTAATCTGTACTCTTCCCACACTCACCAATTTGTACAATTTCTAGATGTACTGGATGGATCACCTGGTAATGTTAGAGTTATTAACCATCTGGGGTCGAGTGTGTCGTCGACGACGCAGTGTATTTTTCAGTTTCTATCTTGCCGAAATCTTTATGTAGAATCATGGAAAAGTAAGTCTGTAATCTGTCTTCTTTTCAAAATGTCCATTGTCAGAAGTATTAAAGTTTTTAAAATTAGGTTAAATCAACAAAAAACCATGTCACCTTACTTTGTTTTACCTGCACTGGGGGCGTGTAGTACCGCTGTCACCCGAAGATCGCTATTCACATTCTAAATAGCTGCATTACCGCGTATTCAAATCACATTCGCATGGTAATTTGATGAACAACGCATCGGTGACACGGGATCCAGATACATCCCCATCAGCGCCACAAAAGGGGGGGGGGGGTTGATGTGGCCTGGTGTGAATGGCTCATGCATACACATGAAAGTTGCTACATATTTAATGAAAGGAGCCTGAAATAGTGACATGAGTTAGGTTTTTCTTATTTATTTATTTATTCAAAATGAATGTTACAAGTACACCATTTAGTCATCTTCATGTAGCCAAGACTTTGGTGATTAGATATCTGGGATCAAAACAAACTGCCACCATTGCTTACTATGTACAGTGGTACCTCGGTTCTCGAAAATAATCCGTTCCGGCTCCAGATTGAATCGTAAAAAGTTCGAGTTCTGATCGAATTTTTCCCATAAGAAATAATGGAAAACCAATTAATTGGTTCCCGGCCCCCAAA